>OU744317.1:30504880-30702175 GCA_916610145.1 Eristalis arbustorum
TGTTAGACAATACTGAGACTCCATTTTTCGTGCCCTCCATTATATTTTATAGATGATCGCCCAAACAGCAATTCTCGTCTGTATTGCCCAGTTTGAGTAGAGATCATTGATGTATTCATGCATAGGCCTTTTTGACAGACGCGTGACTCCTATCAAACTGCTTTGTCATTTTAGTTCAGTATTGCTTGGCAAGTCATTACATCATGGAAAGACTCACATCACAACATCGTCTACAACATGGAAAGACCTACCACTAAATCAGCGTCTCCAAAGTGGTCAGCTGTTTATTTATCGTGCTATTCGAGGATCTTACTGTAGCCAATACCATTCGAATTTTGAGTTCCAGCTTACATTAGTGGATGATATTCGAGCGGATAGAACACTTCCAGCACCTAGTGTATAGAATATAGCAGCTGTAGCTGAGAGAGTACTTGAAGGCCGTAACGATTCGAATCGTCGTCATTCCCAGCAGCTTGGCTTGACGTACTCGACAACTTTTATCTGCAAGCTACTTATATCAACCGGCATGTTGACGAAGAGCGGCGGATTGCGTGCTAAAAAAATTACTAACATCAGCATTCGGTATGCTTGCTATCCAAAATCGAATGTAGAAATGTAATCAGAATCAAAAGCTAGCTGAAGCTTTTTGCGTCAATATTGATGACTGGTCCTTTGAGGATACGGCACTTGCAGTGTCACCATTAGATCTCCAGCTAATTCCTAGCTCACTCCGTCATATGGCTAACAAAGAGCTCGGGAGACTTGATCCCGCCTCGGCAAAGCGTCTGCTATGAAATAGTACGTCTCCGCGTCTTCCTCTTCTGTTACGAATTCTAGGCGAGATGAGCTGTGGTGACCGAATCTGTGGATGTATTTCCGGTAACCTCCATGGCCCGTCAAGAACTGAGTGAGATGACAGTTGCAGTTCCCGTGAGCTCTCATTGGCTTGCATCTTCTTCTTCTTTGATTGGCACTACAGTCCGGGGTAGACCTGGGCCTCAACCAACATGCCTCTCTAGCCAGCACGATCTTTCGCCAGCTGCCTCCAATTGCGCACACCAAGTTGGTTGAGGTCCTTTTCCACTCGTGTGCGCCATCTAGTGCGAGGACGTCCTCTGTTGCGCTGTCCCAATGGCTCGGTGTCGAAGACTCTTCGGGCCGGAGCTGTGGTGTCCACCCGCTCTACATGACCTAGCCATCTTAAGCGTTGGATCCGAAGACGCTTAACTAGGTGCATGCCGAGGTACAACCCGCACAGTTCGTGGTTTAACCTTCTCCTCCAAACGCCATCAACGCAAACAGAACCAAAGATCGTACGCAGAACTTTTCTCTCAATACAACCAAGAGCTTCTTCATCCGCTTTCAATAGCGTCCATGTCTCTGCGCCATAGAGCAGGACTGGGATGGGCTTGTATCAGGCGTATCAATTTGTGGCTCCATCTGCCCTTGTTTGTGGTGTTGATGTAACCCTATCTTCCTTCTTCAGACATCTTGTGCTAGTCTCTGCGTGATTTGCTGTCCCCTTAGGTAGATCCTATGCATTTCAGTGGCGAGAATGTCTATAGGGACCATACGTAGGCATGACGTAGGCTGCTTCGTCCGTGATTGTTCGGACACCACTGAGTGTACTCATTTCTCAGAGTCTGTAAGTTGATGACAGCTTCTTTGATGTCTGCTTGGTGGCGAGAGCTCCCACCCTTAATGGAGCGACATAGTAAAGTTTCGATCTAAACACTTCACAAACCAGAATCCCTCTCGCGTATCCAGGTCTTCCGATGATTGGTTGCATTTTGAGGAATGCTTGAAGGTGTTTTGTTGCAATACTCGACGTGAGTTATGACATTCAGCCGGTTGTCTAGGTATTTTAGCGCCTTTTTTGTCGGATTATCTGGGAACCAACGCGGAAGTTCACGTATTCCACAGCCCTTCGACTGATTATTAAAATGCAGTTCGTCTTGTTGTATATATATATATATATGGGTGGCGCTACAGTCCATAAAGGGCCAGGGCCTAGCTTCTCAGCAACCACTCGTGTTGTGCGTGCTATTGTTCTCACACGAGTGGAAGGGACCTACAGTTTTATGCCGAATCCGAACGGCCAAGTTTGAGAAGCTTTTTCTAGACAAGAAATACTCTTTGAGCATTGTCAGTGACTCGAAAGAGGTGGGGCCGTGAAAATTATTTCTGTCGCTCAGAGTTGGAATCGAACCTACGACGTCGAGGTTGGGGTCGACGCACATACCCACAACGCCACGGTCTTGTTGTCAGCTAGTTCAAATTCGGAAGATTCCGGCCAATTTTTTATCCTCTTGATTGCTTGGTTTGGGCGGTTTCCACTGGATGTGCTTTGCCACCGTCACGACAGCGTATGTCGTCGAAAGCCGATAACCTTAGCTCCTTGTGTCCAGCGGTAGTCTTAGAAATCGTTCGTACATTAAGTTCCACAGGAGGGGTCCAAGAGCTGAACCCTGTGGGAGGCTCTTGGTAAAATAGCTGATATTGCGGAGTACTAGGAAGGCTCTCATGAAGCAGGACCAGTTTGCCGAGTTAGTCATAAACAGGGATCATTGTTGGTATTCCACCCCATCGCCCTCGTCGCCATTTCCGCGACTTTCAAACGACACCTTCCGCTGCATGATGTTCCCTCAGATCTGACGAAACCAGACTGAGCCCACTCAACTCTTTCCTCAATTTCACACCGCGTCTCCTTGATCCAAAAAAAAAAATCCAGAACGCACATAAATCTCTCGCCTCAGCACACAGGTTACCTAGAACCACAGCGGACAACCCTTCATTTGGCCACCGAAACAAAGCACCACCATTAGTCGACGGACAACGCATCCCATTGATACGTCACCGTCTTCCTTTATGTCATCATTTCAAAACTAAGTGGTCCCGCAGGACGATCTGCGCACCGGGGTCCCGCACGGGCTCTGCGTGTATATAAGTCACCGTGCAGCCGCCGAAAGCCCGAAACAAATCAATTTTCCCCCCAGAAGTGTCGATAGGATAACAACGTCCATCCAGTCGCAACCAGTTACCCGAAGGCGATGCCAGTGCCAGCAGCCGTGCGCTGGTCAGAGGAGACAATGCCCAGTGACGGCTGCCGGGCTGCTGCTGCTGCTGCTGAGAATTTGGTCACTTTGGGCCAGAAAATGCGTTCCATCCGGCACTGAGACACAGTCAGACACACGGTCCGCCGGAATGAGGTGCGCGCCCAAGAGCTGAGCCAGGAGTGCGCAACCTAATTGACATTTTCTTAAAGAATTTATTGCGGAACGCAGACATTACTTATTCCCTTTGGAAAATGAATACATACATCGCAGACGCGGCTGGCAGGCGCAGATAACTCCCCCGAATAGGGCGGACAGACAACACCAGCTCCGGCGCACCGAGGCACCGTGGTAGAGGCGCGACGCGGCTCGGTGTTAGGCGCACATTAGTTGGCTGTCGCTGGCAGTTGCCATTGACAGTCGGAGAGTACCACACTACTGGCTATTTAGAGATGTCATCGGAGGTTTACTGACCAGCGCCACTGGGCTGACACTGGCACTTAAGTGTCGCTGCGATCCGTGGCGGAGGCAGTCTTTCCTTTTTTTGGTAGTGCCCCGGACGACTGCAACTGAAGTGTGATTTGTATTTAATGGATTTCTACACCTATTTACGGACAAAGGAGCACTGCGAGGCACTTATTTCTGTGCGAGCAGGTGGGAACACTGCTCCGGACCACGTTGACGAGTGCGGGACAGCTACGCGGCGTACAGGTCTCGGTCGATCTGCCGGAAGATGGACACTGTCTCTGGAGAGGCTTGTCTTGTCGCGTCCAATTTCTGGTCGCGAGTGGTGTGAAATGTTCTGAGTTGCGTCGGTGCGGACTAGAGATATGCAAATAACGTCATCACGGGAACCGAGGCTGTGCTGGTAAATTGGATCGAATGACGTCTGATGACGCACTTCCTTGTACAGGGATGCTGAGTTAGTCACTGACATTGCCCCTGTCCAATCAAAGCTCACGACGAGTTGTCTCTGTTTCCAGTTCCATTGGTCACTCAAAAGGCAGCACAATTAAAATGTCAACCGTCCGCCGCCATTTGACATCGACCCTGTGCAAGCGGCATTCGCCGTGTCTGCAGCGCTGTGCACCGCCAGAAGCCAAATGGATTGCGCCCGCTTCTTATCCGTGAACAGAGCCAACTGCCACTTGGCAATGGAAGCCTGACAGAGTTGTGGGGTAGGTCATGACCCGCCTGGAATTGCCTTTACGTGCCGGCCCATTATTTATTTTTTTTTCTTCCCAACTCCAGCAAGCATCTATCTATCTGCGGCTTGTTGCAACTTCCAACATCCCGCGCACGGCACTCTGGCGAGGTGAGAGAGATCGGCCGCAGAACCGCCGCAGTGTGAGCGCGCGCTTTTGAACCCCATGAGCTAATTTAGATCCTCGACGCGTTAAGCGATCTCGGTGTGTGCTTCCTTGAAGCGTCCTCTCTCTCTCTTGGTTTTGGCCTTTTCCCTTGTCTTAAGTGGAGAAGGCGAATTTTCACGATCAAATGATCCAGATTATCGATTAAAACAGTTCCGACGTCACGACGGGCACCGAACAAATTGTGTTTTTATTACTTACGACTCACTTAGGGCGGTGGGAATGGAGATTGTTAGAGCCGCACCGTGTATCGAGGCATCTCATACAGATCGGACAGAGCTGCGAGAGCTGGGCATACTAGGTGGAGTGGTTGTGGTGTGGGGTTGAGACGCTGGCGCTGTGATGCTGCGATGAGACATTCGGTTTCTTTGTGGTGAAAAAGTGCACTCAGAGCACAGTCTTAGTTCGCATTTCTAGTTCCCAGCTTTGACAGACCACATCGTTGATTTGACTGAAGGATGGTGAATGTGAGAAATAAAACATGACAACGAGATGGAGGCTTGTTCAATGACCAAACGGCAGCCTTTTTCTTTTTTGCGTTGCGTCTTCTTCTCTCTGAACTATTCATGCTGAGTGCTATATCAAAAGGAGCACAGGCGAATTTTAGATCGTCGAGATCAAAACTTCTTAGGTCTTCTTTCGGTCGTTGCCTGCAAGGGTGATGCAGTTGGGTACAGCTTCTGAAACATGTTGTTAATCACGAAAATTGGCGAGAACGCATTGTCCTTGAGAGGAAGAGATCGTTAACCAAAGGTCTGTAGTGGGACCATTGAGGAACGTTTTTTCTCCAACCAACCACTTCTATACATAGGTCTTCTTTCGGTCTGCTCAACACCATTGTACCGCTATCATGTTAAAAAAATTGTATATTCATTGATTCAAAAGAAAAGCCAGTGAGTCAGATTGATCTTGTATTAATGTAAGCCAGGCTCATTACGAAAAATACTCCTAAATGTCTGGTCTGAGCGATGCCCACGGAATTGACAAATTTAGATCGCTTGCTACGAACGTCTGAATGGCAGCAATATTTTCTATACTTCGACTGACCTGTTGTCCCACTGACACTGCAACATCACGCAGAGAATATGTAGACTCAAATATTTGCACTAAACTTGTTACTTACTTATCAGACAGACGAACCATGAAGCGTCCTGAGCAATTGCTGCCTTCCATCGGTAACGGTCCTGGGCACACTGCTTCCAGTCAGCAAGGCCAAGCTGCTTACATCCGCGATGACTTTGTCTTTGTACCGGAGGTTCGGTCTTCCTCTCCTTCTCGAACCAGGAGGCTCGGATTGGAAGACTCTCTTTGCTGGATCGTTGTTGTCCATTCGCTCGATGTGGCGTAGTCGACGGATTTTTGCCTTCCGGACTACATCCACATCCTTGTACAGCTCGTAGAGTTCGCGGTTGTGTCTTCTCCTCCACTCGTATGTTTGTCTTTTCTGTCATGAGAAATGACCAGGTTGCCCACAGACGTTAGGAAACATAAGCTTGGTCTGTTTCCTGGAGCCCTAGATCCTACATTCTGAAGCGTACGCCCTAACTAAGAACACACGTAGGGGTTGAGCAAGACTTTATGCACACCTTGGCTGTTTGCTAGAGGCACAAATATTTCGCCCCTTCTACTAGTTTCCCAAAATGTTGAGCAGGCATTACTTCAGCTTGAAATGAACTGGTACGGTAGACGGGGAGTGACGCAAATCTCTGATGACCCAGCGTATTCACCGAAATCTGTGCCTCCATCTGATTTCGATTCGTTTGTGCAAATATCCATCCCAGCCATGTTACAGACTCGTCCTCCGTCCTAATCCTTTCCCGCGGAGATTGTTGATAGTCTGATTTCTGCAAGTGTCCATTGCTGTGAGTCTTACCTCAGCTGTTGCAATATCTATATCTATGGCTGCATGCATCGGTCTCAGATAAGCTAAGCGACATCGATGTAGATGACGGGAGCTTGGGACTTAGAACGCGAAGAGTTTGCGGAGCTGACATTGGATGGTATTCACCTCCATAGAGTGGACATTTATTCGTGCTCTTCATTGGGCATTCAGTTGATAATAAGCATTAATCTTATCTTAAGCCTGCAGATTTATAATGCCAAAGGGAAGCGTCGTTTCTTCACAAGAGTCATTTTTGCGGTCTCAGACGAGCGCTGTGGTTTTCTGCGACTTCTTCGTAAGTCCCTGGCATTTAAGGATGCCATAGCCATACTATTGCAGTGTACATCGGATTCCCTCCCTGCTGCGTGATAACTTGGTCTCTATATCGGAGGTACGGTCTTCCTCTCCTTCTCGAATGAAGAGGCTCGGATTCAAAGACCCTCTTTGTGATATCGTTAATGTCCGTACGCTCGATGTGGCCGAGTCAGTGTAGTCGTCTGAATTTTGCTTTCCGGTTGTGTCTTCTCCTCCACTCACCTTCCTATCAGCCGGGACGGACCATATATAAGAGGTGGAATTTTTTTGAAGATTTTTTGAAAGAATCAGCTCCGCAGTTTTGTGTAGCGTCCAGCTTTCAATTCCATTAAGCAGGACCGGAAGTATAAGAGAGGGGTCGAGCCTATGCATACAGAGCAAAGTTGCTGATTGTTACATGGAGGGATGACGGCAACGATCCTTGTTATTGCACAGGGCAAGTTGGCATACAGCATCCTCGCGGCGGCCCCAGGTTGGCCTTCATAAAACTCCTTGATTGATGAGCCAATGTATGCCGCGAACAGCCTAGGGTGCATAACCACCTCGACAAGTTCGGCGATTGGGCTGAGCGCTAAGAACCCTTCCACAAATCAGTTTTCAGCAACAATTCTGCATCAGCCATTTAAAGGAACAGAAAAGTCGTGTATGGTATTCAAGCATTGAGTTCATAAGGTTCGCTCAGGAAAATAGGTACTGTCGATATTCGAAGACTGGAACTCATTTTTAGAATCCTTGTTAAGTCGAACAAAATCGACTTGTTGTGTTCTGGTACGCTCGTTCAGGACTGCCAGCAAACAAGCTATAATTCGAAAGCAGTAGCAAGTATCGTCTGAGATTTTTTATTCATTTTTGTTCCGTTTTTATAATCGTCAAATTAGACTTTTATCGAATTTTTTGTAGAGTCCTTTGAGCTTGCAATTATAGAGAGGTGATAGCTTTTTGTTTAAATGAAAAAGGGCAGTCGGACAAATAACAAAGCATCACTCATTCAGTTATCGGGAGTGCTCCATTTATCCAGAAATGGGGTACATTGGTCTACTGCCTCGTCATCGCTTAGGCCTTCAGTTAAAAAGACGACGCTCCAAAGATTTGCTTCACACATTTGTCCGCGTCACCACCAATGTTGCGCAACGGAATGTGCATCTTAATTAGAGTTGTCTCCAAAAAGGGGGTCGCGCAAGCGCAGCCACTTCAACCTCAGTCCAGAGTTAAAGGTCGCTTCCTCATATGGACTCGGAGCGAATCCAAACAATCGACGATATATCTTTCACTGTCGGCAGCATGAATTCACAGTTCAAGCGACATTGTTGCCCCGGAACGTATTCCACACTTGTTTCGCCGTCACCACCGCTAAGTGCCTTCAATGGTTCTTAGTCAAACGAAAGGTGTACAGTTACCGCCAGGAGGCGATACAAAGTTCAGCACCTTCTCCCTCATCGCACAGAGCCACCACCAATGACTGGTCCTTTCCCGGTCGCGAAAGACTAACTCATTCTCACACGAACACCATTCAAGATGATGATGACGACGGCTCCCGCTGCCGCCGCTCGGAGCAGACCAGAGACCAAGACAATCGTCGTGTTAAATTTCGCGTCAATATAATAAATGGCCGAAACAAATCACGAAACTATTAACAAGTGTGAATTTCATTTAAATATTATGACGACCAGGATTGCGGCCAGGAATTAGTGTCTGTGTGTGCGCGCGAGGAAGAGGGGCGCCCGGCAATCCATTCAAGACCAAACGAGGTCCGCAATTGGCATCAGCACCACCAACGGCAGCATCATCACCGAACCAGGCCATCAGCAGGATTTGCTCGGGATGTCTTGCGTCTGAGGTGAGAGAGCCGGGAGCAACAAGAAAAATATATGAAAACAAAAAAAAACGCGGAGAAGAAATGATAAATCTCTTAACCAGGTCGAATCCAAGCCACCAAAACAGCTAACAGCTAACAGCGAAGGAAATCTAATGCCAGCGGCACGAGTATTCTGTTTGGAAGCATCCGGCAAACATTTTGTCGGCAGCGGATCCTCGGTGGGTTGGTAACTTCATGCCTACGATGGCTCATACACACCAGCCAGCAGCCAGCAGCCAACAGCCACGACACGGTGCCGGGGTGTATTAAGTCCGTTGAATGTCTTCTCCGAAAATTGATTGGAGCAGTCAGCAGGCGAGAGAGCGAGCGAGCGAGCGATCGAGCGGCCAGCCACAGTAGGTCTCCGCGTCGCGTCGGGAAGATGCAGTAATTTGCATTCATTTATTCACCTGGAACTGTAACACATCCAAACCGTGAGCAGGAAGCACATACAGCCGACGAGGAACGGGACCAGAAAGCTACCATCAATTGGTTGTGCTTGGCTGTCCCAGCCCGAGCTGCTGTGGTAACGTGATGTTTTTTTGTTTCTCCTTTCAGTTGTTGCTGCTTTTGAAAGTTTTGTGGTCAAGTGACAGCACTCGATTCCACATGATATCACGCCTCTGTGTCAAATTAGTATCACGACCTCTCAAGTCATTGTCATACCCTGCACACACTCTCTCTCCCTCAGCCTGCCGTCCCCGGGGGATTGATGAAGACGAAACGCCTGTCAGTGCTATAATTAGGCGTGATTGACTTATGGTAATGTACAGAGTTGGCCAATTAAGTACTCTCCGTTTTGGTCGTGTTTGTTTGTTTGCTTCGCTCGGAGTGTACACTTTGCTGTCAATAACCTGTGCTGACGGTGGGTATGGCTGTGCCGTCGTCGTCGCCATCGCCATCCTCGTCGACGTTGTCGTTGTTGTCGTTGTCTTTTGATGATTGTGACACGAGAAGAGCCCCCGATCTTGTACATACAACTCTAGTCGTTGTAGCGCAGCACACGGGCCGCCCCTCCGGGGGAAATGCTGAGCCGATCGAAATCATATCTCGATGTTGACGTTTTGCCCCGTTGAGGTGTACTCGTACTCGCTACGGTGGCAGCTACTTGAAGTTTGTCGGATCAGAAAGCAGGTGCTGTCTGTCAATGACATGACAGTCGTGACTTAGCCATGTAAGTTCCACAACAAAAACAAGAAAAAAAACGCGCTACTCATTTCGGTCGTGTTGGTCTCTCCTTTGGCCGCATATTCGGTGGATTCAATCGATCGATTAAGGTTACACATACGATCGTGGGGGTCTCGCCGTGGATTAGGCGGCGAGAGAGGGATTTCTGGTTATTGAGACGAATTCCGTGTTCGGTAGCTTAGCCACGCCATGGCCACTTTTCGGAATTGGATTCGAAGGGATCGGCACATTTTGATTGTTCGGAGGACATTGGCGCGAAAAATTGTTCAACGACACCTTCTCCGCTTCCCAGAAGATACGCCTGTCCGTCGTGTCTCGTTGAAAGCCATCGCTGATTTGTGTGTTCGAATGGCGATGGCTTGTTCGATATTTCGAGTAGATTGTTTGTTTGGAGCGATGTGTTCTGGCAGGAATACTGAGTTTCTGTAATTTATTTGCTGATAGCAGGTGTAGTGCAAATGAAATCCTCGAAAGCTCCATGTACCCATAGAACGGATTTCCATTTGCGAATAATTGCTGAATTGCAACAACATCGACACACTGAAGCAGATGAAGACTGGTGACGAAAAGTGGATCACTTATAATGTCAAGC
This sequence comes from Eristalis arbustorum, assembly GCA_916610145.1. Taxonomy (NCBI): domain Eukaryota; kingdom Metazoa; phylum Arthropoda; class Insecta; order Diptera; family Syrphidae; genus Eristalis; species Eristalis arbustorum. The sequence continues at coordinate 30,515,136 of OU744317.1, forward strand.
TAACATATCGCGGTGATGTAATCTTCATCGGCACAATTCTTAATTCGGTCTTGTAGTGCTAGCAATTGGACGGTCTGAAGGAAGCAATCGTTCAGAAGGACCCGGCCATAGTTAAGGTATTGTTTCACATCAGGACAAAGCTAGCCCACATACATCGATAGCGAATCGCCAGAAATACCAGGAACTTGTCCGGGAAGCTCTTATGAATCCCCCTCTTATCCCGCATCAATGATTAGCATTGTTCCTGTCCATGGCGAAACAAAGCTCGTCCTCAAAAGCGGTTCTCAAAACAAGATCTGTTTCCAGTAGGTACAGACGAGGGCTTTTACGAGAGAGGGATAATGGCATTATTATCACAATGGCAAATACAGTCTCCAATTTAGAAAAAAAAAGGGTTTCCTTTTACTAATACTTTAAAGTGCAGGTGCATTTAACCTAAGGTGAGTTCAATGGTCTGAGTGTGTTGACTTGAACGGAGGAGCAGCAGCAGGCGCATCACAGATCGGTTTTAGACTCAAGAATGGCGATAGGTAAGCATGCAGTACGAATCTGAACATACCGCACAACGACTCTCGCAAGAGATTCAGAGATGAGGGCGAGACAGAATCTGCGAATGCCCAGCCAGTGAGGGTATTTCCAGAAAAACACTTCTCCAATGTAAGCAATGTCGAAGTGAAAACGATTGGTATTTGGGACTGTTTGGTTTTAGGACCCAACTTGTGTCAATATTTCAAATGTCTGTGATGCGAAAACTGTAAGCATACCTTGTGAGGTTTCTTGTGAATAATATTTTTTGTTTGTTCTTCTTCTTCTTTGATTGGCGCTACAGTCCGGGGTGGACCTGGGCCTCAACCACCATGCCTCTCCAGCCAGGACGATCTTTCGCCAGTTGCCTCCAGTTGCGCACACCAAGTTGGTTGAGGTCCTTTTCCACTTGTGCGCCATCTTGTGCGAGGACGTTCCCTGTTGCGCTGTCCCAATGGCTCGGTGTCGAAGACTCTTCGTTCCGGAGCTGTGGTGTCCATTCGCTCTACATGACCTAGCCATCTTAAGCGTTGGATCCGAAGACGCTTAACTAGGTGCATGCCGCTGTACAGCCCGTATAGTTCGTGGTTGAACCTTCTCCTCCAAACGCCATCAACGCAAACAGGACCAAAGATCGTACGCAGAACTCTTCTCTCAAAACAACCAAGAGCTTCTTCATCCGCTTTCAAAAGCGTCCATGTCTCTGCGCCATAGAGCAGGACTGGGATGATCAGAGTTTTATGAAAAGTCAAATTGGTGTTTCGAGAGATTCTGCGCTCGATCTCGGTACGGGTGTTGTTGTCCCAGAACCTCGGTAGACGAAGTCAAATCAAATGTTTATTATTCTGGCAAAAAGCTCTCAATAGAGGCTGCCTCAATGTGGTGAATTCGTGTTTGTCATTTTCGCGCTCAAAAGGGTGTAAAAACATGTTGAGAGGACAATGTAAAGAGAGAGAAATTCCTCACATATTCCTAGGATTTTTTCCACGTTGAATTTTGTCTCTATATTGTTCGTCTTAAGCAATTATCAAAACTCAATTATCTTCGAATTCGTCCTTCTTCGACTCGAAAGAGTTGGGACCTTGAAATTATTTTTGTTGCACAGACCAGGAATCGAACCTAAACGTCGGGGTTAAAGTGCAGCGGTGTCGACGAACATGGCCACAAAACCACGGGAGACCATATGTTATTTGCATATGGGTTTTTTAAATTGTTCGTAATAAGAGCAAATACTCTGGTAAGACTATCACATAAAACACGCTGCCCATAAACTAAAACTCAATGGATACACTTCCTGCTATGGCTTGAATTGACGCAAGTAATTCAAATTTCTGTGAGAGACTGGACATTTTTCGCATGATAAATATGTATATTCCCTTAATATGGGTCTTCCTCTCTCAAATCATTAGCAATGAGCACGAAATAATCAGACATTACCTCAAAGAGCTTAGAGCAAACCCAACACACTACCCATCGTCCTAAGACAACCACATGTTGTATTACTTTTAGTAGATTGGTAGATTTATTATTGTGAATTGTTTTGTTTTTGACACCTCACATATCACCTCACAATACTAGGTTACAAAAAATCGGATTATGCCCGCCTGTACTGCAACACCGGAAGGCATCTCAGCATCGTTTGCCTGATCCTAAGGAAAGGAGACCCTCTTAATTGAGCCAATTATAGAGGGATAAGTCTCCTCAATATATCCTACAAGATCATTTCTGCCGCTCTGTGCAAACGCCTGAAACTCTACGTCAACAGCCTGATTGGTCAATATCAATGCGAGTACAGGCCAGCGAAATCCACTATTGACCAAATATTTTCTTAACGGCAGATCTTGGAAAACACCCAGGAGTTTCATGTTGATACCCACGATCTATTAATCGACTCATAAGGCCGCGTATGACAGTATTTATAGAGACGAGTTAAACAGCGCGTTGTCTAGTTTTGGCATCCCTGCAAAATCGTTAATCGTTGCAGAATGAAGATGGAGAATGCCCGATGCTCCGTCAAGGTCGGTAAAGATTGTACCGAGACCTTTGATGTCAGAATAGGTTTTAGACAAGGCGACGCACTGCCATGCGATTTTTTTAACATCATTCTCGAGAGGTTCGTGCGGAACTCAAATGTAAACACCAGAGGCACGACCTTCCACAATTCTGTGCAACTGCTCGCATATGCCGATGACATTGACATGATCAGAAGAACATAACGGGCTGTCAGTGGAGCGTTTGTAAGCATCGCGAAGGAAGCGGCCAAGATGTGGCTTGAGGTTAATGAGGGAAAGACAAAGTATATGCTGTCTACGAAAAAGGTCCACCAACACCGACGTCTTGGACAAAACGTCACTATAGACAGCTATAACTTAGAAGTAGTGAAAGACTTGGTTTACCTAGGCTCCGAAGTTAATACAAGCAATGACAACGCCGTGGAGAGAAAACGGACTATCACGTTGACCAATCGCTGTATTTTTGCGCGTGGATGGCCACTGAGGAATAAAGCAACCTCTCGAAGAACCCAGATATCCATATAAAGCGCCTTGGTAGTCCCAGTCCTGCTGTAGGGTGCTGAAGTATGGACACTAACTAAACCGGAAGAGGATATTCTTGGTCACCTCGAGAGAAAAGTCGTTCAAATTCTCCGGTCCCATATGTGCGGAAGGTATTTGGAGGTCGAACTGTTCTGGTGTACAGTGACGTCGACCTGGTCAAACGACTTCGAAACTCTCGTTGCAGATGGCTAAATCACATTAAGAGCGAATGGATATAAATGCTCCGTCCCGGAAAGTCCTCGACTCAAACCTCGAGGGACAACGCGGTAAAGAAAGACCACGTCTCCGGGGACCTGAATAAGTCGGACGTGCGTGTCTGGAAGCAACAAGCACAAGACCAGGCTAGATGGAGAGGCATGTTGGCTGACGCCCAGGTCAACCCCGACTACAGCACCAGCCAAAGAAGAAAGAAGATCTGCAACACCAAGAATACTGTTGAGTTTAAATTATGGCTGCAAACATAGACGCCAATTCTTATACATCTCTGTGCACAACACTTTGGACGCTGTACATAGGAATGTTTTTTATTTTCTCCGCTTCTACTTAGGTAAAGAGACACTACACCATAAGTTGTCTCTCAGAACATAAGGACATTTTGGGCACGAAGAACGGTGGCTTATTTGAGGAGGGAGGGTATAGAACATGTCTGTAAAGTCCACAGCTTGTTCCAAAAAACGACGCATTAGCGTCTGAGTCACCTACTAAATGTAAGTAAAAATTCAAACGGCGAAAAGATGTTTTTGCTGGTAAATATTGACTGCGTTTTATTTTCTTCATGTTTAAGAAGTTTACGATGCAGTTGCAATGAATAAATGTGCAATTATGCGGGTAAAGTGGGTCCGAGTCAATCAAGACTTGGTGTCCATCATTCATTAATCATTTCATAGCGCACAAGGTGAGACTTGCACCAGGCGGTCCACTTATCTAAACGAGACCAGTTATAAAAATTAGAACTTTTACATTCGTAGACCAAGGTGTGTGTTGTCTCCCAAGTTTCCACCGCAAGTTTGTATCGCAATTAAGAGATTTGTCTAAGACATGCGCTCACGTTGATTAACGTCTAGAATGCAGTCACCGCTCAACAGGCCAGACGGCCACGGTAGAGCCCATTGAGCACCCATGTCGGCCTAGACAGACTGTGAGATTAATGCAAATCCTTTTTTCGCTCAGTCTCAGCCCCGACTTGGGCGTGACGGGCTGATTTTACGCATGCCTGCCTGCCCACCTTTCCCACCCCCAGTCTGGACGCAAATTCTTTCTCCCATAACGACTGGTTTGCCGAGCGAAAAATTCCCCAAACATTTATTCATCGACTTTATGGTGTCACCCAGTAAGGTGCAGCAGCAGCGTTCAGTTAATTACGAGCAAATACTTACCGACCAGATAACAAATCAATTAATTAACACAACACACTCGAATTGCTCCAGATATCGCGTCCGTATCGGCGCGAGATACCCATTACTTTCTCACCACTAAGTCCGCGCCATGATAGGCCATTTGTGTCGACCGAGCGTGGTAATTGAATTACCAGCCGCGTCTTAAACGCTCTCGGAACGTCCATTAGCCGATGGCTGGCGGTGCATTAGTGGTCCTAACGTTCTGTGAAAGTGCCGGTGCTTAGCGCGGCAAGGTGACTATAATAACTTTTGATACAAAGTAAGCTCTCGGCTGGAAATGGGACTAGTTGCAGTTGCATTGAGGTCAGCTGGTGCAAAGTTTCTTGTGCGTACGGTGGGAGTGGTGCCGACTTGACAGACATGACAGCCCTTCACTCGCATTCGTCTAAAAGGTTGTCGTAAAGTCCTCTCATCACCCACAGAGATCAGGTAAACATGAATAGATCTGACGACATCCACTTCCACGGCATCAATCACAGCGAACAACGGAGACAATCCAAATGTCAACTGGGCCGCCTGCCTCTGGGGCGCCCTCCAACTGGCGCGACCATGAGCCATAGCGTCTGGCGCCGAACTACATGCACTTGTCGAAATCAAATTAATCTTGATAATCGCTACCCGACCCGAGTGGGAGAGCCTAACAAATGCTTTAATTGAATTCCCATGAATGAGCGCAAGCCGGTGTTTCGGTCCGCCAACAGCATTTGCCTGCCGCGGCGCGGCGCAGTGACTCAGCCGCCGTCGAGCGGGGGAGCGCTGCTGGCTGGCGCGAGCGTCTCGATTCACCGCCGAGAATATGAACAAAATCGAAATACAATTTTTTAATTGGATAAACCATTTACACTTGCCAGTCGGCACATAAATCACAAATGCAGCGCAATTCGTTCTTTGTGTCAACCGCAAGGAATAATAATTTCACAATTTCTCACCATCTGTGCGACGACGACGAGGATCGGCGCTGCGCGGCGCGACGGCGTTCGCCAACGTTCCGCTCATGGTGTGGCAGTTCTGAGGCTTGCCAAAATGACAATCTTCCTGCGGTGCCCGGAGCCGATGCCATGTGGTAACAATGGAGGGAAACCTTCGATAACAATATGGGGATTTCCATGTTTATGTAATGTGGCGCAAAGTTCAGGTGCAGCGGGCTGCGGATAGACAATGGTCTGGCCGCAGAGGCAGCGGCTGGAGTGTATACCGGCACCTACGTGAACCTACTGGGGACCAAAGAAGGGATATTCTTTCCTTCTTTCCGTCCGCGGTGCCATATTGTTTTGTGATTTTTAAGATAGAGCCCCAATTTCACTTGCCTGGCGGACGGGGATTGTCATGTGATGGATGAACTTTGCTTGGGATTGGGGAGTTCGTGGCGATGCGGTACTAGTCGAATGCAACGACGTCTTTTTTCTTCTAGGACTGTTCATATGAGGCGTGATGACTGCTGGTCTCGTTGTTTGTATAAATCACCTCCTATTGCCTCTTAACAACCAGAGAAGTTAAGTGTCGCTGCGAGGGACATTCCGTTCACCGTTCGAGTCGCCTGTTTGTTGAAAAGCGTACGACATCTAAACGAATAGAAGTCCTTTGGGCTCAAGTGGCAACTTAATGTTAATCAACTTTCGTTCGCAAGATAACCCAGCTGACTTGGCAGTAATAACATTGATTACCTCACTCTTGCTCTTTGGTTCAGGCCAGTGACAGTCGCCGAAGATGATGAGGATGATCCTAGGCCTCTTGGAGAAAAAAGGTCGAGGTTGAGGGCATCTGGAGCGAACTGTACAACAACATAAGCTTTGTTGTCTACGTCTAAGCCGGCTGGATAGAGTAGAGTGCATTGACAACTTAGCTTAGACATAATAATATAATATGGGTGGGGCTACAGTCCGTAGGGGGCCAGGGACTAGCTTCTCAGCAATCACTCGTGTAGTGCGTGCTATTGTTCTCACACGAGTGGAAGGGACCTACAGTTTTATGCCGAATCCGAACGGCCAAGTTTGAGAAGCTTTCTCTAGACAGGCAATACTCTTTGAGTCAGTGACTCGTAAGAGGTGGGGCCGTGAAAATTATTTTTTGTCGCTCAGAGCTGGAATCGAACCTACGACGTCGAGGTTGGGGTCGACGCATATACCCACAACGCCACGGACCACCACAACTTAGCTTAGACGGTCTCTAGAATATACGACTTCGAGCCAATGCAGTAGACCACACTGCGCTAGATTCGATGGTGGTCCGCACAAGTAGAAAACGCCTGCAACCAACTTGATGCGTGTAACAGGGGGCGCCTAACTGGAGCAATTTGTTGGTACGAGGACCACTCATCACTTTGGTTCGGGATTACATTACAAGCAGAGGCTGTTCTGAGGTCACGTTCTCTTGAGCAACGTCATATTTTCTATCTGGCAACAACTCACATCAACCGCTGTGTCTTACCTGTAATATATACGATCCGCAGCTTAAAGATGATTTCGTTTCGCATCCAAGGACAATGCGACATGCTTCCTTGTCATAATTAAATCAGCGAGGGTAACATGCAGGCGCGTTCAATGCTTTTTTTTAGAAGAAGTGAACAACTCAGAACAAGGGACTCAGAGATTGTCACAATAAGTGCTCCAGAATGTTTCCAATTTACGTTTATAGGGAGAATTCGTTTCGTCGTCTTCTTTTTCTTTGTTATGCGCTACACTAAATCTCCACAGCCTCCACGATTTTCAGCGTGAACAGAATCCAGTTGCACAAACCAAGTTAGTTGAGTACCGTCTCCACTTGTGTGCACCATCTCAATTGAGGACGTCATCTTTTGCGTTGATTGACAAAATCTCTTAATCATAATAATAGGCATGCCGCTACAGTCAGTGGAGTGCCAAAGGACTTGCAGCTTTGTGTCAACTCCGAACGGCCAAAGTTGAGAAGCTTTTTTTCAGACAGTTGCATTTTTTGAGCATTGTCAGTGACTCGAATAAGGTGGGGCCGAGAACATTATGTTCATGCTACCAGGAATCCAACCTAGAGGCGACTTGGAATCGACTCATTTAGTCACCATGGCCACAAACCTCTTAGACGCTATCAACGTCAGTCGACATTAGCTCTCTATTAAGCGTCATTTCAAAAGTTTTAGCACAGGAAACATTAAATTGGGGAGGAATCCGCTCTTGTCAGAATTGACCACTTGACCATTTCTATTGACAAATTGACTATAGAGCGCAGAGCTTCGTTTATTATACCATTCTTCTTCTTTGTATGGCGCTACAGTCCAGGGTGACTTGGGCCTCAGTCAACAAGCCTCTCCAACTAGCGTGATCTCTGGCTAGCTGTTTCCAGTATCACACTGATTGAGATCCTTCTCCACTTGGGTGCTCCACCTTATACGCGGGCCTCCACTGTTCCGTTGGTCCACAGGTTCGGATTTGAAGATTCTTCGGATTCGTTGTCAATACGCCCTACATGGCCCAGCCACCATAGGCGTTGGATCCGTAGACGCCTGAATAAGCTCATGTTGCTGCCCCGGACGTGCAGTTCATGGTTGAATCTTCTCCTACACGACCTGTCAACACAAACAGGACCAAAGATCGTGCGTAGAACTTTTCTCTCAAAGAGCCAAGGACTTCTTCATCCGCTTTCGAGATTGTCCATACTTCCGTATCACACAAAGATTTAATATTAAGACGATTCATGACAGAAACATTGTCAGTCAGGATTTTCAATGGGACAACATTTTAACGTCATTAATGAGCATCGAAAATAATAACAGACCGTGATTGGAACTTGAAGGAACACCATCACGTAGAGCACAAAAATGCGACAGTCTTGGCTTATAGTTTTTAGACTATTTATAGAAAAGATCGGTCATTATTCAAATTAGTTTCTTGATACAGTAGCCTCTCGGTAAGTTGAACCCTTCCTAAGTCGAATTTCTGCCTTACTCGAATTTTTTGTAATATTTTTGCATTTTTCTTAAGTTTCCATATAAAAGTGAAAAAGTTGTCTAAGTCGAGCTCCCTCTAACTTGAACACATTTTTACATTCCGTGACAATTCGACTTTGGGAGAGTCCACTGCATGTACAGTGACATATTTTAACAACAATGTGACATCGTTTCTGCAGTCGTTTTAACCGATATTCATTTCAGAGCGACGTAATCGTATCCACCATCCGAAAAGATGATGCCGCACATGTCTCTTTGCTTTCGCCAAAAGTATTCTCTGTCTACACAAATGCCTGCCGCAAGAAAACCTAATCTAACCCCGCCATACATTGTAGAGTCTTCACGTGAATGTTCGCCATGTACACTCGCGGTTTGCATATTTTTTCGATGTAATGATCTAGTAATATCGTGATTTCCATAATTGGAACATTATGTCATCTTCGAGCGAAAAAGCAGCCTCCTTAGGGGAAACCTTCGCGTGAGCCCATTATGTGATACCGGTGTTGGCTAGTGTACGTCGCTAAGTAGTCTGCAAAGTGCTGAATGCAAACAAAAGGACTTATGTGTGCAAACCTTAACAAGCTCTAACAAAAGTGTTGGATGGCTGTTATATTTTGTGATTATCTGAAATGCGTATTTTAGATTCGACGTTGATGTCAATCCCATTTTTTGATAACTAGCAAGTGCAGGTTGAATCACCCCTTCTTTATAAAGGCTGAACCTATGTTCATTCAGTTTTGTAGTAAACTAGTTGTTTGGCGGCCGTGGGGGACTAGATATGTGCATCGTTTTACACCTAGTCAGTCGACACCATCGATCTATCAATTTACAGCTCCATAGGGAATGAACAAGAAACTAAATGATGGAATGTATACCAATTTCAGGAAAGCTTTTGATTATATATGGAAACGTTGCACACTATTGCAAGTTGTGATGACTGTTACTGGTAACAGGCAGTTATAAAAACGAAAAACATAAGGGGTGTTTCTTGTACAGACAGATAATTTTTCATTTGCAACATTGGCATATGTGACCGCCGAGCCAAAGTTCTTCCTTTTATTCAGATTGATTTGGTTTGACTAATGCTGGAGCAACGATTGCGAATTGTTAAAATTTAGCTCTCAAGATATAGCAACTGTCACAACGTCATTACGTCCAGAGAAAGTCACTTTTTTGGATGGCCTAACTTTTTGTGTTTGAATCCTACATTTGACGCATTTTTGCCAAAAGACCATAAATTGGACAAACAGATTACAGGACGAACTAAAACCGTAAGATTGAACTAAAGCCGTAAGATTATCATGCCGTTTATGGAATCCGGTGTATTGACTGCGGAGGGAAAATTTTCTTATCCGAATATTTTTCTTTTGTAGAAAACGCAAACCAGAGAGTGAGCGGATGTTTGTGAAGTAGTGCGAAAAAATGCTAAATGCAACCACGTATTCAATCCGAACTAAATAAGTTGCGGGAAAAAAGGACGTGTGATTGTAATGAAAGTAAATTTTAGAACAAGAAACGAATGAAAAAGGCGAATTATCCTGGATTTTTCATACAAAGTTTGCCAGCAGCTTTTTTCGCAAATGCATAAATTTATTTATTATGGTGGCCGGTGGCGTTGGGTGTATGTGCGTCGACCCCAACCTCGATGTCGTACGTTAGATTCCTGCTCTGAGCGACAAAAATAATTTTTCACGACCCCACCTCTTTCGAGTCACTGCCAATGTTCAAAGAGTATTTCCAGTCTAGAAAAAGCTTCTCAAACAAAGTCGTTCGGATTCGGCATAAAACTGTAGGTCCTTCCACTCGTGAGAGAACAATAGCACGCACAACACGAGTGGTTGCTGAGAAGCTAGGCCCTGGCCCCCTTATATTATTATAAATTTATTCACATTAGACATAAATATTCTTCTAATAGCTAAATTGAAAACCTCGGGAAGAACAACTGAAAAATGGCGGTTGTACCTTTCCAACTTCAAAGTCCTTGTCAGTACTGGTCTGATATCCATCCAGGAATGTTAAACATGCTGCCAACTTCTTTACGAGTTAAGGATTTGGATTTTACCACAGGCGGCAGTATTTTCATCAATATAACATATCTTAATGTTGCATTAGGTACCCACCACCTGTTCATCGATCTTAAGGCCGCGTATGATAGCATCTATAGAGACGAGCTATACAGAGCAATGTCTAGTTTTGGCATCCCTACCAAACTCGTCCGTTTGTGTAGGATGACGATGGAGAATGCACGCTGCTCCATCAAGGTCGGTAAAGACCTAACCGAGACCTTTGATGTCAAAAAAGGATTCAGACAAGGCGACGCGCTGTCATGCGACTTCTTCAACATCGTTCTTGAGAGAATTGTTCAAAACTCAAACGCCAACACCAGAGGAACAATCTTTCAGAAGTCCGTCCAACTACTCGCATATGCCGACGATATTGACATTATCGGCAGAACGCAGCGTGATGTCAAAGGCGCTTTTGTGAGTATTGCAACGGAGGCCGCGAAGATGGGTTTAGCGGTAAACGAGGGTAAGACCAAATATATGCTGTCAACAAGAAAGGACACCCAACACCGACGTCTCGGTCAGAACGTCACGGCAGACAGATATAACTTTGAGGTAGTTAAAAACTTTGTCTACCTAGGAACCGCTATCAACTCAGACAACGACACCAGCGCTGAAATCAAACGAAGAATAACTCTTGCCAATCGGTGCTTCTTTGGGCTAAGAAAGCAATTGGTAAACCAAGCCCTCTCTCGAACAACCAAGGTAACGCTTTACAAGACCTTAATCGTCCCAGTCCTGCTATATGGCGCGGAGGCATGGACTCTGTCAAAAGCGGATGAAGCAGCCCTTGGTTGCTTCGAGAGGAAAATTCTTCGGGTGATTTTCGGTCCCGTCTGCATAGATGGTGAGTGGAGGAGGAGATACAACGACGAACTATACGGGCTGTTCAGCGACATCGACTTAGCCAGAAGAGTGAAGATCCAACGATTGAGATGGCTAGGTCATGTAGAGCGGATGGAAACCAATGCTCCGGCCCGAAAAGTCTTCGAATCCACCCCCGAGGGACGGCGCAGTAGAGGAAGACCGCGACTCAGGTGGCGCACGCAAGTGGAAAGGGACCTCAACCAACTATGCGTGCGAAACTGGAGACAGCTAGCTAAAGATCGAGCTGGCTGGAGACGCTTGTTGGTTGAGGCCCAAGTCCACCCCGGACTGTAGCGCCACCTAAAGTAAGTAAATGTTGCATTAGTCAGCCAGAATAATTTTACAAATCTGAAAGAAAGGTGCATAAATTAGTGTTGATTATTAAAGAATATATTTTCACTCACTGCTTATCCGGTTTAGTTTAAATATTCTTTGCCCTACTTCTGATTTAATAACAAATATCTTGGGAATGATTTTATTGCTCTTCTGAATACAACAAGCCTCTTGAATCCATAATATACTTTATTTCACTCTGTAAATAACTATTCCTCGGAACAATTGAACCCGAAAAATCAAAATTAACGGAAACAGAAGGGGTCGATATTTAGGTTCTGCGGACCGATCATGTAGTTCATCCGATGTTTACTATAATAGAGTCGAACGGAAATTGCGGATGCAGGTTTTTCCCTCAGCAGTCGATCCGCCTTATCCCATAATCGGCAGGTATGTACATGTCAAATAAAATTAATTTCATGGATATTGTGTTCACTTTAAAACATTCTTTATCTTTACACTTAAGCCCCGTCCGTCCCACAGCCTAGCTTGCGGTCTGCCCTCTTCGCAAGTTCCCACAAGATCAACCCTACCGAGTGATCCGCTTCTCGGAATTAGATGTCAACACCGACTGCGCCGCACACTTGCTCACAGGCCTGAGTCATTGCAAATACTCAGCGATTCTTTTGAAACCGCCGAACGAATTCCATTCAAATCTCTTCCAATTCAATTGGGGCCCCGTCCAGAAACGATGCGTCATCGGTCACCGAATTAATTTATCGCGTCTCCTTCGATGCGGGGACCATTGCGAAAGCTTGCCTCGCACAACACGAGCCGGGGGCCCCACCTTTTCTTGCACGATGTCAAGTCCATTCAACCTGATTGCGCACAACATGAATTCCATTTCATTTCGGAATAATTCACCTCCACCTTGGGCGAACGGATAAGCAGCCGTCGCCGCTGTCGCCGCCGGGTGTATGCGCCAACAGGTTGAGCACTCATCCCACGGAAAATCTCAATCGTCGCAGCTTCAACTTCAAGGGTAATAGCTTTATTGTCGGACGAGGAGCATCCTTCGGCATTCGAGAGTAACCGGAGTCGCGATGGAGCAACACACCGTCACCGGCATCCGCCGTCACCAGCGTCGTCGTCCGCACCGCCCCCGACCGCGACGGCTGATCCGATTCAAGGGGACTTCGCCTAGGTCTAACTACCCCCTATTAAGATATTCGATAATGTCCAGCGCGCCAAAAGCTTCGGCTTCCTCGGGAAGGCACGGCTGTGGACCTGGCCATGGGCATGGGTACGGCCTGTTCCCTATGCAGAGGAAACACGCTCTGCACATGGGTCGATCGCTTGGCCGACAGGGCATCTCACTCAGGCGCTGCCGCACGGCTCCGCTCCGCGGGAATATTTGAATATGATAATCGCGTCGTGAAGTTGTCATTTTACAAATTTTAACACGGTGCTTAACATGGTCATAAGCGAGAAATAAAACGAGTCCAGCACATCCAAGGGAGATGCGCACTCGGCAGATTGCGCGAAGGTTGCTGGCCCCCGGTTCCGATGCCCGAGGCCCGACGTCCGATGCCTGATGCCCGATGCCCGATGCCCGATGCCCGATGCCCGATGCCCCATGCCAGTGCTGTGGTGGCCCGAGAGAGAGATGCGCATGCAAACTGTATTGTCATTCAGAGGCCATGAAGTGGCAGTATCACTGCCACGGCCAGGATGACATTATAAACTTTCAGCTGTGACTGTGGGACAGCGAGCTCTCGAAGTGAAAATAACAATGTCCAGGCGTGCGCAGCTAGAGACGGGGCTCCCGTCGCACAGCGCAGGCTGATGGAGGAGGCCACTCCGCGGAGGTGGCTTGGCTTTGTCTTTGCCTTTGCCTACCTGTCGCACCGAGTGCGGTGGCGGCGATGCCGATGGCGGTGACGCTGCCGCAGCATCTACGCCACACGGCTGGGTACGTGCAAAAGGGACCCGTAATCTCGTTCGCGGCCAGTGTCGTCCTCAGCGGCGCGACGGCCCCCGCGGATGCTTTATGAATTCAATTTAAGGAAAACGTGTCGCCGAAATGATATTTCTTTCGTGTTCCACGTATTTTTTATTAGTGTCATTTCGTAGGCATAAAAACATGTTCGGCGGAATGTTGGAACCTCGGCCGTCACACATGCGGTGCCTGGCCTGGCTGCATTATGACATAATGTCAGTTCATGTCGCCGAAGACGAGTGCAGCGCGTGACTTTTCAGTGTTTTGCATCTGGGCATCGGTTTTCGGGGCCTGTTCCATTGCGTCGTGTGGAACGCATTTTTCTTTATGGCCGCCATGGGGAATGTGCTGGCCTCTCGGGTCGTTCTAGGCCTGATTGGATTGCGGTAATGACATGGAAATCAATGACAAGTGATCGCTGATCTGGTAAATGTTTTCGAATGCGTGAGGGGAAAGTTTTCGTCTGTTCCTTGTGAAATTCGGGAAAGTGGGTGAGTGAAAACATGAGAGGCTTGTCGGGAGGTCGTGACGTGCACCCTGGCAGTTGTCTGGGAGAGATTCGGTTAAACGATGCGAATGCGAGGTGGCTTGGTTCTTCAAGGGCTATGTGGCATCAGTCAGTGAATGAAGGATGTTATTCGGATGAGCACTTGTGACAAGAGTGCAACTCAATCGAAGAACCTATGAGACATACGTATAGAATGCATACCCCTGAGAAAGTCAACGCTAAGAGTTCAGAACGGGGTTTGAATTTAAACCGACTTTCGTACAAGCATGGACAAAATAGAGATAAAAACAGTCCACTTCATTCGTGGTTCATCTGCGATACCTCGATTTAGGGATGCCTCTCCCTTGCGATGAATCTTTTATTCGATGGTCTGGTTTTCTTTCGAAGGCGCTTTGGAGTAAATATTTTGCATATAGTATAACCGACCAACTTTACACTTGAAGAATGCTACTTAAAAAGGGAGTATGCCAAACCGGTATATAGCTTATTTGTACACTTAAAAAAGACAGAGGACCGAGTGTCTTCAAAGTAAACTCTGGATATTTCTTGAATTGATTGCCATTCATCCTCTATACACAAACTGTAGCAGTTGTGTTCTGGCTAAAGTTGCTCTATCACCACTTTTCACAGGATACATGTTGGCTATGTGGGAATGGTTACATGAAGGCGTGCAGTTTCTATACTTGATTCTTCGTCAACGTCCATGGAGGCACTCGACTTGGTTTGGCTCTACATGACCCAGCCTAGCTGTACGTTGCCTGTCAGTGGAAAATGTCATACTTCTTGGTAGAATCATGGGTTATGGTCCTTTCCCGATCGAATGTTCAATGCAGTCTAGGTGCTAGACGAGTCCTATTGAAGCAGATGGAGAAGCTTAAGTATCTCGAGATCTTTTTCACGACCGATGGGAGAATTAATGCTGAGCAATTTTGTGTATTAACATACGCATAGACACATCTTTTCCACTTGACAGAAAAAAATGTTCAAAAAAAGATTCCCTTCATTGAAAATATTCCTTATTTATTTCGTACAAATGCTTTGTAGACAATTCAAAAACAGTATATGAAGATTAATTTTTCGCCACCCTGTACTTGTCTTGCTTTCCCGGCAAAAATTAACGACACTAATCGGGTTACTCGCGGACTGTGGTGGCTCGTGACGTTGGAAGTATGTGCGCTGACCACAATGCACTTGGACCTCGACGGCGTAGGTTCGATCATTTTCACAGCTCCACCTCTTTAGAGTCAATAAAAATGCTCAAAGAGTACTTTTGTCGACATAAAGCTTCTCAAACATGGTCCTTCGGAGTCGGCATAAAACTGCAGGTCCCTTCCACTCGTGAGAGAACAATAGCACGCACAACTAGAGTGGTTGCTGAGACGCCAGTCCCTGGCTCCCTACGGGCTGTAGCGCAAGCCATATTATTATTATTATTCGGGTTACGCCATCGGAGAAGCTGCCTCTGATGTGTTGGATATTAAAATGCCACCTAAGAAAAAACCCATGGTTTGACAATGAGTGTCGGCAGGCGCATTCAGCGAAGCTAGCAGCATATAAGGACTGCCTGAACAACTCTTTAAGGCAGCTGGAGATGATCTGGTTGGGCGCATGCACCAGCTCATCTGTAGGATATGGTCGGAGCAAAAAAATGCACGACGAATGGAATCTTAGTATCGTTTGCCCGATCCACAAGAAAGGAGACCCCTTTGACCACGCCAACCATCGGGGATAAGTCTCCTTAACATCGCCTACAAGATCTTCTCTGCCGTTCTGTGTGAGCGCCTGAAACCATTCGTCAACAACATGATAGGTCCCTATCAGTGCGGTTTCAGGCCTGGGAAGTCCACTATCGATCAAATTTGTGTACGCTGTCATGTGACTTTTTCAACATTGTACTTGAGTAGGTCGTGGAAAACACGCGCCAATACTATGGGCACGATCTTCCAAAAGTCCGTTCAACTGCCGTAGCATACGCGGACAACATTGACGTGATTGGCCGAACTCAGCTAGCCGTCAACGAAGCGTTTGCTTGTATTGAAACGGAGGCGGCAAAAATGGGTTTAGCGGTGAATGAGGGCAAAACAAAGTATATGCTGTCATCAAGAAAGGACACACAACATCGACGACTCGGTCAGAACGTCACTATAGGCAGCTACAACTTCGAGGTAGTAAAGGACTTCATCTACATTGGCCCCCAAGTAAATAGTGCGAACAACATCAGTACCGAGATTAAACGCAGAAAAACTACCAACCGCTGTTTCTTTGGGCTCAAGAGGCAATTGAGTAGTAGAGCCCTCTCTCGAAAGACCAAGCTCACGTTATATAAGACCTTGATCATCCCTGTCATGCTGTATAGCGCGGAAGCTTTGACTACCTCAAGAGCGGATGAAGACGCACTTGGTCTCTTCGAGAGAAAAGTTCTGCTTTCAATCTTTGGTCCTGTTTGCGTTGAAGGTTCCTGGAGAAGAAGATTCAACCACGAATTGTACGAGCTGTACAGCAACATGAGCCTAGTTAGGCGTTTATGGATTCGACGCCTAAGATGGCTAGGCCATGTTGAGTGCATTGACAACACTGCTCCAGCCCAAAGAGTCTTCGACTCCGAACCAGTGGGACAACGCAATAGAGGACGACCGCGGAGACGATGCCGCACTCAAGTGGAGAAGGACCTCAACCAACTTGGAGTTCGAAACTGAAGGCAGTTGGCTAGGGTCGTGCCAGCTGGAGAGGATTGTTGACCGAGGCCCAGGTTCACCCCGGACTGTAGCGCCACAAGAAGAAGAATCGGGTTACTGGGGTATTTGTCATAAGTGGGCGAAAAGGCAACACAGACAAGTCAAAAAATGCATTTCATTGCGTAGTGCCAAATTTGGTCATTGAGTTGAAGTTTTTTTTTTAATTTTAGATGCATCAGAATAAATAATAGTTTTCTATTAAATAAGAGTCCAGTTGAGGTGTTGTGGTGCTTATGTGGCAACGCTAGTTGCTCATCTCTCACTTTGAGCTTTCGTATCTGGTGGTTATGAGAGATAAGGAGATTGATAAGGAGATTTCAATACGAGCCGGAAATGTTCGTGTCAGCCTCATCGGCTTAACGTTTCCTCTGATCATACTCTCCACCACAACACGGGTAGCATGGCGAAGGTGATAAGGACTTAGGTGGTCTAAAGTGACCTAAGTGATGGCTGCAATGGAACCACATACCATTGGGGTCTATGTCCTAACACACTAACACCTTCGACCTTGACCAGTTTAATCTTAGTTTTTCGATGGTACTTCTGACCCACTACATGTTACAACTCATGAAAATTTCTTTGATCTCCCCTAACAACCGCGCACCAATCCATTGACCGCAGCTCCAAAGAGACGAATCTGCATTCCAAACAAAACCGCAACGAAGAGCACAGTCACAGTCAGTCCATTGCCAAGTCCTATGCCCCAGTGACTTCAAATATCTTCCCGTGACCCTTAACGTGATCAATGCTGCTCACCGACGAAACTAGAACAAAGAGTTTCTCCCAAGCGCGGTACCCCTGTGCGCCGTGTACCTGTTACGTACTTTTGAAATCTCTATTCCATTTTGAGGCAACAGGTTGACAAAGCACTGGGCCGCCGGTTATTAATGTCCACACGACTTACTCTGTCCGATTATTCCCATTCTTGGCCACCTTACTGCGCTATCCGTGCACATTCGCTCCAAATGCGAAAACCGCATCCAAAATCCAAAATCCGAAACAACTTAATGCCAGCCACAATACATCAAAGGGAAATTGTATTATTATTAACTGGTGTATCATTTGGCAATAATAATAATAAAGTCAAGCCCGGTGGAGGAGCGCGAGCCGAACCGAGCGGCGGCCGCTACGGCCATCCAACGGCGCACCGACGGCAACGGCGCAGCGTCGTCGGGATTTCTGTGAATCGTGACTCCCACATTTTAACCCTTAACCTGGTCCCATTGAGAGTCAAAGCTTCAGCGAGTACGCGCGCGAGTATCGAAAAACCAAAAAAAGCGTCCGGCAACAGTCAGCAGCCACTCGTCCGGACGTCTTTGTCGTCGTTCGCAGTCCGTTGTCGCCCGTCGCACACGGTGTTGCACGGTGGGTAGACGACACTTCTTCTCCGTCGACTTTGTCGAGCCAGCTCAATTATTTATTATCCATGACAGTAAATTCTTGACTGTCCGTACGTCGATAAATCAAACATTTCGAATTCAATGAAAATCACCGAGCGGTACAAAACTTTATTACGAGAGTGTTTTGTTTTGTGTTCGACGTCTGGCTGGCGCGGAGGAAGGCTTTGTGCACAATTTTCGGAGGATTTGGGAGAACCCACACGACCTAACCGCGCGCGTCGCCATGATGGACGAAATTCGTGTACGAATTCGCGGTTCCGTTTTGGCAGTGTTAGCGGCAAAAAGTGAAAGGCCCTGCGGATGAAGGTGGATTTTTCCTTTCCCTTGATCGTAGGCTTCTGACGGCAGTGCGGCTCTGTTATGACAGGCGATGTAATGATTTCCATATGAACTCTAAGCCGCTGGCGCATTTGTTTTGACACCTTGAAGCGTGAGTGCTGGCGAAGACGTTCTGTAAAGTGCATAAATTGGGAGGCCATTGTGCGGCTGATGCAAGGTCAACTGCACCCATTTAACACCTTCAAATTTGTTCACGATTTTGGGCCATTAATCAGCTTACTTTCCCAGCCGTTCGTTGAGTGCAGTCACCAGTGATGATGGAGTCGATGTGCAATCAGAGTCGTAGGCCATGGGAAACCTCGGAGAATTTCGGGAGATTTATGAATGCGTAATCAATGCCGACTAATACTAAATTGTGCGGGTTTTGAAAAAGCTCAAGCTAATGCGCAGTGCTTCGTCTCAAGTTCTGCCGAAATTGAGGGATGGTTGCAGAGGGAGGTGACATTAAGCCAGAAGATATCAATTTTGTAGATTACCTTTTCTTTGGATGCGCCTATGGATGCGGTAATCCCCTAAGAAGCCCGTAACACTACCAAGAACGACACTCAAGCCCAATATCAAGAATACGCCTACTTTCTAATCCACACCCAGGCGCCTTCAACAAATCTTCCCGCGTGGGTATAACTCGTGTTCTTCTCTAGCGAGTGGAAGGATCCTACAGTTGTATGCCGACTCCGGACGACCAAGTTTGAGAAACTTTGCTTGTCTCACAGACCAGTGATCAAGACTATTACGTCGGGGACGGGGGCGAGGCATATACCCACAACAGCGGAATTGCCGATCGGTGGTACTTCGTGGTGCTGGTTAGCAATGATACTCTGTTGCCAGAAGTTGCCTCTTGTGCTTTGCCGTTTGGGGCTTGCCCTGCACGCACACTCTATATGATTTGATCTCCGGCCAGTGTTGTTTCGACTGCGTCATGAAACTTGGCATCTTTCCTGGACTCTGAGCATCACAATGAGTTCAACTGGAAATAAGATACCTGGCCACACCGCGTCTTGAACCTAACTTCTCTAGACTTGCTGCGTCAGTCTGCAAAGCACCTTCATTAGAACATCACTTGCTTCGCAGCCTCATGCGTATTTGGGCCTTCCGGGCAGTAAGGCAAATTAGCGGGTGCGCATTTGTACGTGCAACAGCCGCGCGCTTTGTCCAGGCAGAGACTGCTGTCCCCTATCTGGTAGTTGCTGTCCCCTATCTGCGTTGATGTGCAGCTTTCTATGATTGGTATCAGCTTGTGGGCTCATCTCCCTTTCGAAGAGTTGGTACAGTCGACAGAACTTCTGATGTAGTGCACTCCTGGACTTTTTGAATAGACTGATATGTCGGACATCCATACTTCATCACTGCACCTCTGTTGAGTAAATGTGTGTGTCGATGTATAATTGTCTGGATCGTCAACTACGTCTTGAGTCAACGGTGGAGAGCACTTATGAGAGTACTATAACACCAAGAGCAACATTGATTTATGTATAAGGCAGATATTGGTTCACCTTGTATTACTGCTCTACCCCATAATACAGTCAAACTTCGATAACTCGAATATTTGATAACTCAATGAGATTATTTGGCGTGAACTTCGATAATTCCAAAGGGATGTAACCGTCTAGCTAGATTCAAAATCTGCGTGTTAATGGATCGCTTTCCAGGGCACTGTGTTTTGTATGTCCCATTTTCCTTTGGGCTCCTGGTATATAGTACACACGCGTAGACAATCGTGAATTCGTTATGTGTGCTTAGTAACAGATAATAAGTGTTTGACGTGATCTCCCGCCGTTAGGCCTATATCACGAAGAGACTTAATCTTTGGACCATTTTACGACGCTGGACCAGACGCCTTCAGAAGGAATCTCAAGTTCCAAATTTAGAAATAAGCTTATGGACCTATTTCTCCACAATGGTAGGGTGGTGAAGCCCATCTAACACCTCTGCTACTCTTTGGGTCGTAGCCCCCGGTTGTTCTCTGTAACTCCACATTGACTTGGATCAATACCCTTCACGTCGGAGAGTCGCAAATGCCCATCGCCTTAATAGACAAGATTAACTTCCTGACATGCAGGTATATCTCCACTTCTCCCCTCGACTTTGGATTTTAAACCACAGCCACCACGACGCTCCCACTTGGGGTCCAACCTCAAGCGATCAAGATGGAACCTATGAGGGTCTCACGGGCGTAAGCCTGATCTCCCGTGGCACCAGACTATAGCCTCTGGTCAAGCTACCAGTAGGATGCCATAACATTCCGGGGCTGGCGGCCATTATTATAAAGCCGAGGACTTATTGTGCAATATCTATAATGAGATAAGGCACCTACAGCTTATTAGTTTAATTGCGAGTTTGAAACCATAATTTTGACAAGCAATGGAGTAGGTTATTTCCTAAACCATTAGTTTATAGCTCAGGATTTTAGTCGCCTTTTACGACAGGAATGCCTTACCTCGCATATATTCTGCGACCCCTACCCGAAGGGGGATGTGAGTAGTAACAGTGAGAAAACACATTGGTACAGGTGGTATACATAGGTTAGTATATTTATCTGCTGCTGAATTTTTGAAAAAAAATTTTAGGCGCTTCATAAAATACAAAGAGAAAGACACAGAGTGTCAGAGTGTTGGCACGTGTATGACGTATGAACAGCGCCGTGCGAATTGGTAAGTGGGCTGGAAATTTTGCTGGCAGTCCCTAACCTAGCTCTATTCTATTCAGTTTATCTTGTCTCCGAACGTGGAGACTTTTTCACTTTACAATCAAAAAGTGGTAGTGTGATTAGAGGCGTTAATTATGCAACAATTTGCATTTACTGCATGCATTGACATCGAAAGAGTCTTATGGAGCTTTTGTACCCATTCTATGCTGGCTGGTCATTAACAATGTCCTAGAGAAGTTCAAATATTCGTGAGCTACGGAAATTACTAATAACGAAGACCAGACATGACGTAGTGAACATATGGTAAAATAAAAGGTAATAAAAAAAATAGAGTTGGTCTACAACATTAGATCCATTCCGCAGTTCACATTGTTAGCAATACACGACAGTTCTCACACTCTGACCAATGACGCTAAATAGATTTCTTAATAGGATATTCAAAGTAAATGAAAGAGTTAAAGATGACATGTTTCCAAAACTGTGGAAAGCATATTCGCAAAAAATGGGGACCAAAACATCTTGGGTAGCCCGTGGCGTTGTGGGTACGTGCGTCGACCCCAACCTCGACGTCGTAGGTTCGATTCCAGCTCTGAGCGACAGAAATCATTTTCACGGCCCCACCTCTTTCGAGTCACTGACAATGCGTATTTCCTGTCTAGAAAAAGCTTCTCAAACTTGGCCGTTCGGAGTCGGCATAAAACTGTAGGTCCCTACCACTCGTGAGAGAACAATAGCACGCACAACACGAGTGGTTGCTGAGAAGCTAGGCCCTGGCCCTCTATGGGCTGTAGCGCCACCCATATTATATTATTATAAAACATCCTGGGCTGTACACAGTGATTGTTCGGCCAATATCGACATATGACAGCTAGGCTTGGTGCTATGCTTCAATGAAATCCACCAGCCTAAATGCGTTGACAAATATAGAGACTTGTATTCCTGGGCGTCGAAAAGACAATTTTCACTACTCTAACTGCGGGTTATGATGTTGTATTTGACTTCAATCCACTTGACTGCATGTAGAGATGACTGCTGCAAAGCGCATCGTAGGGATTACCCAATTCAGTCAGAAGTATATCCACCAGACTGAAAATTGAACAAGTAATAGCGACTAAATTTCTCTGTTCCTCCAATTCGAAATATCATTCCGGTCTTATATTCCAACAATGGTGGAATGGATTCTAGCATTTCATACGATTTTTTAAACATGCACGGCTGCATCAGAATCATTGATAATCGGCCTGATTTTGTTGATAACTCGTCTAACTCATTGAACTGTCAAATACTGACTGATGAACGATTATATATGTTACAGTCATTTTATGTTTCTAGGTTGATTGTAGTTTTGTTTGTTGAATTTTTAATATAAATCCTAAAGAAAGATGTCGGCATTAAAATGGTTCTGTACGAAAAAAGGAGACTATTCCGATTCCGAAGGACGCCTGGGAATGCACAGGACCCTCTTCCAATGCCCACAAACCAGTAAAAACATTTAAAAAAAAATTGTTAAACTATAAAGTTGCTTATTTGAATTTTGTGACGTGTCGCAAATCTAAAGACCCAATTTGTGATAACAAAGGAACAAATATACTTGAACTTGCTGATGAGTATGACATGTGCTTGTTGAATGGTAGTTGTGAAGGAGACCCAAATGGAGAACTGACCTTTATTAGAGGAACATCATGCTCAATAATCGATTACTGTTTTGTTTCGGGAAATTGGCTCAAGCTTCTGGACAGGTTTCAAGTAGGAAGCGAGATCTTTTCGGACCACATGCCTTCGGAAGTAACCCTCATTTCTACTGATAGTGCTAACTATGCTTACGCAAAACCATTAAGTCTTCTGCCGAAATTTGTCTGGAATGACTGGATGAGAATAACGGAATCGTATCAGCGAAACATGAATGTGAATCTTATGGAACTTCGCACACAGCACTGTACACTCAATATCGAAACTCTAACGGAAATAATAAAGAAATCCATACCACATCAGAAAGATTTAATATCTCATAAAATATATAAACAAA
Organism: Eristalis arbustorum; assembly: GCA_916610145.1. Taxonomy (NCBI): domain Eukaryota; kingdom Metazoa; phylum Arthropoda; class Insecta; order Diptera; family Syrphidae; genus Eristalis; species Eristalis arbustorum. The sequence goes on from OU744317.1 coordinate 30,538,389, forward strand.
AATGGTTCGATTCGGATTGCATAAAAGCTAGAAACAAATCTTTCAAGTTTCTCAAACTTCTAAGGTCGAATAACTCCAACATTTTTAAAGCACTCTATCAGGATGCCAACAAGGAATATAAGCGCATTTGTTATATAAAAAAAGTAGCATTTGAACAACAAAACATTGCGATCATAAACACCTCAAAATCTTCTGCTCAGTTCTGGAAAGCTGTCAAATACCTAAATGGATACACGTCTAACATCTCTGTAACTCTTAAAGCCCAGCAACTCAGGACCCATTTTGACAAACTTCTTAATGCACCATTAACCTCGCCACTATACCAATATGCAGCCCCTCTTCTCTTAGACGAAAAATTAGACTGTGCATTTACTCTGGAAGAAGTCATTGAAGTAATAAGCAAATCGAAATCAAATATAGCACCTGGTATTGATCGCATTCCGTTTGAGTTCTATAAAAATTGCACATACGATTTTATGAATTCTCTCACAATCGAGTTTAACAGAATATTTGACTCTGCTAGCATCCCCGATGTATTCAGGCAAGCAATCATTTTCCCTCTACACAAAAACGGCGACTACGGGGACCCGAATAACTACAGAGGAATCACATTTTTAAACACTTCAGCCAAGCTGTTTGCTTCATTAATTTACAAAAGATTGTATGAATGGGTTCAAGAACACAACATCCTTAAAGAATTCCAAGCTGGTTCTAGGAAAGGTTATTCTACAATCGACCAGATATTCTGCTTAACAAACATTGCTGAAAAATATAAGAGCAAGAAAAAAAAGCTGTACGCCTTCTTTGTTGATTTTCGAGTAGCGTTTGATTCAATACCACGTGAAGCACTCTTTTACAAGCTTTCCAAAATCGGTGTATCAAGCAAAATTATTCGAATCCTGAGAGCCTTGTATGAGAATAATATTGCACATGTATGGAATGGAGACATAATTTCTGAAGATTTTGAAATTACAATGGGGGTTAAACAAGGCTGTATTCTTAGCGCACTGCTTTTTATATTATACATCAATGATATAACAGATGATGTCAAAGGTGGTATAAGATTCAATGATGCATTAATTCCGGCTCTGATGTATGCCGATGATATCGTCTTTCTGTGCGACACTATACAAGGCATGCAGTTAATGGTAAACAGGATTAATGCTTTTTGTAAAAGTTGGAATCTCACCATAAATCTTGGTAAATCAAAAATGATGATATTCAGAAATGCAGGAGGCCGCATCTCACATTTGGAAAAGTGGAAGTTAGACGGGGAAGAGATTGAAGTAGTATCCAGATACAAATACCTAGGTATCCTAATATCGTCCTCTTTAAATTTTAAACCACACTTTGAAGAAAAATTAGCTGTTGCTAAACGAGCTATCTCTTCTATTTGGGAACGTTGCTTCAAAAATAAATATGTATCACAAAGTGCAAAACAAACTTTATTCCACTCAACCGCAGCGTCGATAATGCTCTACGGAGCTCAGGTATGGGGTTACAAATCCTACGATGCCGTGGAAAAATTTCTTCGGTACTTTTTGAAGAAGATATTCCGGTTACCAAAAAATACCCCGAACTATATGCTACATCTTGAAACGGGAACTCCTCCTTTGTTATTGTACACGCGGAAAATACACTTCAACTATATCATAAAAATTCTAGAGATGAACGATTGCAGATTACCAAATGTAGTTTTAAGAAGTATAATAAGAACAAACGGATACCTTTGCGAAGAATGGAAGAAAACAGCTTCTGAATGCGGACTAAACCTGTCTATTCAGGAGAATGAGCATCCTCATCTTTTAAGAGAGAAATTTAACTCGATTTTAGAGAATTTTGGTAGACATTCATATGACCAATATGTCGAAGAAGCTGAATCATCACTGTTTAGAAATTATTATATAATTTATATGACTACTCAGTAGCAGCACTTTGTTATAGAAAGCGTATCATAGATGGAGATTTTTAATGTAAAACTTATGTATATATTTTGTCAACCTGGTAGACGGCCATAGGCCAAACCATAAATGACTTAGGTTAATATTTAAATTGTAAAACATTTATTGAAAATAAAAGTCAACTAAACTAAAACTAAAACTATTTGAATTTTGCACTTCAGCCTTTTCTTAGTGTGGTAACGGTAGACCCAAGAAGGGTTGCCCTCAACATCTGTTACATAATTTTAAGACCCGGTGCTACCCTGGAGGTACTAGCCTTCAATATCAATGTCATTCTCTATGTCCCATTTACTGTGTTCGTAGTGGCCGGTGGCATTGGGGGTGTGTGCTTTGACCCGCACGCACTTAAACCTCCATTCTCCGTTCGAAGTCGGCATAAGACTACAGGTCCCTTCCACTCGCGAGAGAAGAATAGAACGCACAACTAGAAAGGTTGCTGAGAACTTAGGCCCTGACACTCTACGGGCTATTGCGCCACTCAAATTGCTATTATCACTAATTTACTGTGCTTAGTAGCTCTCAAAGGATCTACAATTTGCGGAATGAGGGGACCATGCAATTGTTGTGTTACAGAAAACTTTTAACGACATTAGTAAAAGCACTCGTTGGGACGACTATCGTCTGAAAAATTACGCACTAGGAGCCCAGTAAAAAAAAGCAAAAGCAGCTGCTATCATTTAGCAAGATAATTCGAGCACCAACTGGCCATAATCATCTTAAGTACCATGCAATGAAATATGGACCTCGCCAAAGACGTTGTTTACAGAGGCGAGGTGAAGTACAATCAAAATTACAAAAGAGTAAGCTCCAGCGACGAAGAGGGGAAAGAGGACATTCCTCACTACATTTGCCATTGCCCTGGTCCTGGAGAAATGTGTCATCCAGGACCTTCATGATCTAGCAGAAAACTCACTAAGATAGGAATTCTTTTAGATTCATCATGTTTTCAGAATGGCTTGACATCCAACATCAAGCCCACGTCACATCAGACACACGTAATCTGAGTAATTGGTACGGAGAGAGTGTAGAAAGGATTCTTCCCGCACTCGAGTCCAGAGGGTCCTTAGTGGGACGTGGCTAGAGCCCGTCTATCCGCCTCACCTAGCAAAACCCTGTGGACGCCTCCTCTATTTCCCCTGCGTCATGCAGTATTTTTTGATCACAAGGACGCTAAGCGAAAACGAGATTGTTTTCAGTTCAATGAATGGAAGCCTCAAAATCATACAAGAGCCTACACCTTGTATTCAACAGACCTGCGTCCAATGGTTCCCATTAGGGACTGAACACATGTCCCTCCATTGCTTGCCCTTACTGCAGTGATGTTCGTTTGAAAGAATATGTACGGCTCCTGACGTGCATGAGTGCATCTACAGGGCTACCCCACTTCTTGTAGCACCGCCTGTAGGGAAAGCAGATGAATACGCCGCCCTGCCTAGATGCTTAAAATAAATACCGCCCATGCACGGCAGTTCCTGCCATCACTCTCACCGACGACATGACTATCTGAAGCATCCTCCCGCATCTAATCTCGTCGAAAAAATCTACTAATTTCCGCTGCGGCAAAATTGGATAGACTCCAACTTCTCCCGGCACACGACCGAAGTCAATTTGAGTCAGCTGCACGTCAAAGGAAAGGGACACGAGCACCCACGGCACCTTTCCCCGGTCGCCAATTGCATAACCCACACCGCGAAAGGCAGGACAAATTTAGCCTCATTTCTAAGCGGGCGACGTCATCGGGCACCCGACAGCAGTTGGTGCCAGCCGCTTGTCGAACCGCAAGGCTGCGACGACGAACACCGGGTGTTTACATAGTGGAAAAGCTCGCCAAATCAAAATTCAAAATCTACAAATCGGTGACAGTCGACCACGAAATAAACGACTGCCGAAACAAAAAGAGAACACCGGCCACCAGCTAGACCAGCACGGCACGGCACACACCACCCTGGTGGCAGCAGCACCGACAGCGACAGCAACACAGCAACACAGCCAAAACAAGTCAACATGTTACAATTGCGGAAAAGCAAAAATCCAACATGAGTCGACAAGCCCAGACAGCTTTGTTAATCCAATTGGCAACACGGGTAATAATAAGTAACCCACCTGTGCCCGAGTGTATGCGCTGTTTTCAATTAATCGACGACATAAGCACCATGACCGAATCGATGGCTGGGCCCTCCGCCTCGCTCGGGAGCCGCCTTCGCTAAACAGAATTCGCCCAATAAATCGTAATTAATTAATGTCTCGGAATCAGCAGCAGTGTCGGCCGCCGAGATTCGGCCTAATCACAGATTTAGAGACACGCCGCGTGGAAAATGTATCTCCGGAGCGGAGCTGTGGCACAACCTGTTGAACTGATATCGCATCGCAGCAATCGGCAACACAGGCCGGGCTGAGTGCAGCAGAGCACCCTGTGCCAGGATAAGCCGCACGGCGAATGTGTCTGGTCCTCTGTCTGTCCGTCTGTCTGTCCGTATGTCCGCACTGATACAGATACGGACAACACAACTCATGTTGCAATCGAATGTGTCGAGGTTTCCGGCGACGCGGACGGCTGGTTCGACGGCAGTGGCGACGTCGCACCGGCAATCATCGTGTGGCGTTGTGATTTGTTGTGTGTGGGGTTTTGGGCAGATCTTAACACCGCGATTAGTGTCGCGCTTCGAAATCTAGACGCTTACGCGGGTGCTTGCGGCCACCGTGCCCGCCTCCCCGCCGGCGTCGCGCAGGTGGATGTGGTAATTATTTCGCATTTTAATTAATTTCTTTATCTCGAGTTGGGAGGGTTCGGCAACTGGAGCGGGTGCCGCACCGCCTGTGGCGTCGGGTCAGCGGATTTTAACACTCCACTCGAGGGCGGGAGATCAACCGTTTCAGGGTTGCAAAATCAGTTCCAGCCGAACAACAATCGTGATTTTGAAAGTTGCATTCGCCGCCTTGCCTCACAAGACCGCTGCTAGCCACGAGACGGAGGTGTTGAGCGTGTTGAGAGGTTGCCGAAAAGAATTCGAACTAGGAGAAGCCGTGTTAACACGGCAGTCTTCTGATTGCTTGGATATGACCCGGCCGCTGCGTGGTGTGCCGAGAGCTTGGGGTCCTTAATTAACAGGTCCGCCGAAAGCCAACTGCCACCAGATAAGGGTCAGAGCACCAGGGAGTGGAGCGGCGCGACACCGTGCAATTAAGCAGTCGCAGATGGGAGTTCCAATCGAACACACACTCATTTTCGAGACTTCAGATTGTGTCTGGCTTTATCCGTTGGTCTGTGGTAACGCAATCAAATGAAGGCCGAAATGCATAGAGGTGGGGTTGCAGTTCTCATGAGAGTGATCATTTAATTTGTCACCATTGTCCATATCCTGTTGAAAGCCGTACTCAATGAGAAGTGGGAATCACTAGGTTGGGTGCATTTACGCTCCCCTCGTGTGTCTAAGGGCCAAGCCAGTCTTAGAAGCATTTCCCGTAAGTGTGCATTAAAAAATAAATTATTCGTTCTCCGTCTACCAATAGGGAGCGCCTAACAGGGATTTAAAAAAGCTCAGCAACCGATGTTGAAACGGATGGCGCTGTTGATCTGATCTTGTTTATCCGGGTCTCCGGTTCGAATCCCAGTGAAAGCAAAAGTTAATGTGCTTCTATCTGCTTTTCAAATCTGGTCCAGTCACCATTTGCCGCTGGGATCAAATTAACGGCAGTGAATATCACAATGGACCAAGAATGGGTTAAGTGTGCTTGCAACTTCGTTGGCAGCCCAATAACCTAACCTAACCGATGTTGAATAGTCGAATCGGCGCTGCTTTGGAGACTGGTACTATCGAGAAAAGTACTCCTGCGTAAGGTAGTCCGCCTGCTTCTTCTTCTTTGTGTGGCGCTACAGTCCGAGGTGGACCTGGGCCTCAACCAACAAGCCTCTCCAATTAGCGCAATCTCTGGCTAGCTGTCTCCAGTTTCGCACACCAAGTTGGTTGAGGTCCTTCTCCACTTGGGTGCGCCACCTTAAACGCGGGCGTCCTCTGTTGCGTTGCCCGACAGGTTCGGATTCGAAGATTCTTCGGGCCGGAGCTGTGGTGTCCATCCGCTCTACATGACCTAGCCACCGTAGGCGTTGGATCCGTAGACGCCTAAGTAGGCTCATGTCGCTGTACAGTCCGTACAGTTCGTGATTGAATCGTCTCCTCCAGAACCCAACACAACACAAACAGGACCGAAGATCGCACGCAGAACTTTTCTCTCAAAGAGACCAAGGACTTCTTCATCCGCTTTCGAGATTGTCCATCCCTCCGCGCCGTATAGCAGGACTGGGATGATCAGTGTCCCTCAAGAGAGGGCTCTGTTACTCAATTGCCTCTTGAGCCCAAAGAAAAAGCGGTTGGCAAGAGTTATCCTACGCTTGATCTCGGTACTGATGTTATCAGTACTGTTTACTCTGGAGCCGAGGTAAGTGAAGTTCTCGAAGTTATAGCTGCCCATCGTGACGCTCTGTCCAAGACGTCGATGATGTATATCCTTTTTTGAGGACAGCATATACTTCGTTTTGCCCTCATTCACCGCCAGATCCATTTTAGCCGCTTCCGTCTCAATGTTAGCAAATGCCTCCCGGACGGCTCGCTGAGATCTGCCAATCACGTCAATGTCATCGGCGTATACTAACAATTGCACGGACTTCTGAAAAATCGTGCCTCTAGTGTTGGCGTGTGAGTTTCTCACGGTTCTCCAGTGAGAGTTTGGCAGGAATGTCAAAACTAGACATGGCGTTGTGTAGCTCGTCTCTATGCACGCTGTTCTATGCCGCCTTGAAATCGACGAACAGATGGTGGGTGTCGATTTGCATTTCTTGGGTCTTTTCCAGGATCTGCCGTAGTGGGAAGATTTGGTCTATTGTGGTCTTTCCTGCCCTGAATCCACACTGATACGGACTTATCGGATTCTTAATGAACGGCTTCAGGCGGGTACACAAAACGGCAGAGAAGATCTTATACGCGATGTTAAGGAGGCTGAACCCTCGATAGTTGGCGCAGTCAAAGAGGTCTCCTTTCTTGTGGACCGGACATTAGTCGAAAAAGTCCTTTCGTATTTCAATCCTTATCGATGTCATCGCTGCTTATGTGACGGTAACCTTTTCTATAATTTCATCGACTTTTTGAATGACAGGTCGACCAGAGCGAGGGCATCTTTCACATCGAAAATTCCAGAACGGAAGCGAGCGAACCATTGTTGTGCTACACGAACTGACACAGCATCGTCTCCGCAAGCTTCACAAATTTCATGGTGGCTTGCGTGGCATTCTTCTCTTTTTTATACAAGAATTTCAATATATAGCGACTTCGATGTTCTTTCGACTTCGTTTTCAGTTCTGCTAAAGGTAACAAGAGGTTTCACAAGTGCCTAGCAGAAAAGTCACAGTGTCCGGTGGGCTTGGCAACATCATTTGTCCGTAACCCTATGAAAAAGATGTTAACATTGGCGTCGTCATTAATTCAGAGCGCTAATTGATTGATAAAAGCTAATATTGGCTAATATTGGTGCAACTAGTCGACTTCAGTACATGCACCACGACTGATGGTTGAACGGACATCTTGGCCAGGGATTTGAGGAAGTGGTTGTATTGAGCACACCACCTGTGTCCTTAGAATCTACAAAAACCATGCCTCACTGTCGAACTTCCGCCTCATCTTTACATCAAAGTCACCGGGATTGAGTGTGGCCAGTAAAGCTGCGCTCTATGTTTGAAAATACGTCAAAATGGATTTACGTCTCACAAGCTTTTAGAACCCCCTTTAGATTGGTTTGTTCTCTATCACATACGAGAATGTATTCATCTCTATTAAATTTCCAAGAGCCACTCCGTGGTTAATTCCCAGCAATGGTGCTTAAGTGAATCTCGACTTTGATGAACCTTCCAAGCCTCACGAGCGACATCATCACCCGATTGCGGTCCCTTCAGTGCCCACTTAAAGTGAAGAGCGCGTCACAGTGCAACATTATTGCATCTTTTGCCTGACAGTGCATTCAAACAAATTGCCTCCAAATGTCGGCACTCATTGCATTCTTCACTGCCACCGGGCAGCGGAACCGTGCACATACCGTGCCATCAGAACACGCGGTGTGACACACTCGCGGGACAAATATCTCACCATTATTGGCACCCCCTGTGATTTAGGATTTGTGTGCCATTTGACCAAATCAAATTGTCGTCTTCCGGCATTCGGCCGGTTGGGTACACGACAAAAAAAGGAGAAAAAAAAATGTTAACACAACTCGCTGAACCACTGAACAGCTTCTAGCGCAACACCAAGTGCCTGAACCGTGAGTCAACCTTACACCAATCACTGAGCCGCCACCCGCCATCCGCGCGTTCTTCGCCGCAGACTTGTCCTCCAGCGCTCAATGCCTGGCTTTACAAGCTGGCGGAACAAATATTCGTGATTCTTGATAAGAATCAGAACCAAGTTCAATTCAATTGGCATCGAGTTCTCCTGTTGCCGTCCGCCTCGCCGCGCGTCCACCGTCTCTGAGTGGCAGCCCTCCTTGCGGTGGCCGTCGCCTCGCTGGATTATGCAGATTTTGTCTCTTCCTCTGTCCCAGTTCTGGAAAAGGGTACGAAAAACCTTCGGAGGAATGGGAAAAATTATGTCCCGGCAATTTGTTGCCTCCCCGAGGACTTGTCCGATGATGAATTCCTCTGGGAGTGTGAGGATTCCTTCGTCGCCGCTTGCAACACGTCGCCTAATCAGGTGCAAGATGTCATGCCCGACAAGAGCGAGGAATTCTGCACACTCCGCAACAAGGTGGTCAATTCCTTAATTGGCTTCGATAACTTTCAAGATCAAGAAGTTACCAGCCGAGGAAGTGGGCTTAGAACACCTGAATGGTTGAATGGTGGCGGGGTGCTGCCGTCGCCGTTGCCGTGGCCACACACAGATGGTCCACCACGCTGCTATGAACTCACATGGGATCATATCGCACACTTTGTCGAAGGCCACAGCTCGACTCGGCCCGGCTCTGTGGCGAGTGTGCACCAGCAACAGCACCAGCAGCAGTCGTTCGCGTCGGACGGCTGCTTTGCCGGGAAATTATCAGATGATTTGTTAAAGCAGTTCGCTAATGGTCATTTAGGTGATATTTTCCGCACCACTGAGCTTGCACTGGCCCGATAGGATCCTGGTTATTAATACCCAGCGTCCGTATATGTCGACGACAATTGTTTCGCTCGCATGGTGGAGGGGGGCAACGGCATGCTCTGCGACTTCCGAGGAGATGAGCATCGGCCCGCGAGAAGGTACACATAACCAATTACGGAGGATACTTCTGTTTTTCTCGGCTAATAGATGACCAATCACCTTTGGTCGACATGTGTATGCTAATACTGGGCTCTGGCCGGCGATTGTGTTTTCCCGTGGGACGGCCGAGGTATAATTTAGTGCGGCGGCTAATGAGAATGTCCGCTTGTAGGTGTCACTGAACGAAGTCCAACGAGAATGGTAGAGGCACGATCTTCCGGAAGTCCGTTCAGGCGGCAGCATATGTAGACGACATTTATAGAGGATCCAGATCGATCATCACAATCCTGCTGTACGGATAAACCTAAGAGCGGATGCAGAAGACTCAGGTATCATCACGTTAAAATGTGACCCTTGGTCATGTTTACGTTGACGGCATATTGATGAGCTGAACCGCGAACTGTACGAACTGTGCAGAGACATGATTCTAGCCGGGTGTGTATGGCAGCCACCTTAGAGCGCATAGGCAACTAAGCCCAAGACGGGGAAGTGGGCTTAGTTGGTCCATGAGGTCCAGGCACTTCCTAAACATCTGAGCCCATTTTTCCGTCTAGGGCTTAGTTGTCTAGGAAGTGCCTGCACTCCGTTGACCATATAAACGAGGACGCCTGCGACTAAAGTAAAGCACATAAGAGAAGAAGGAATTGGACCAGGACTTGTGAAACTGACACCAAGCAACAGATATGTAATAACTCCTCTACAAGCCTTCTGAGTCGTCTACCTACAGCCATTTTGACAACAGCACTTCAATTATAAGGAGTTTTGCTTATTTGAAAAAAGTGTGTCAAATTGCCACTAGTTTAGTTAGCTTAAATGACTTTTATTTCGATTTCAAATTCATTAATAATAATAATAATAATATCGGTGGCGCTACAGCCCGTAGAGGGCCAGGGCCTAGCTTCTCAGCAACCACTCGTGCTGTGCGTGCTATTGTTTTCTCACGAGCGGAAGGGACCTACAGTTTTATGCCGACTCCGAACGGCTAAGTTTGAGAAGTTTCTTCCTAGACAGGAATACTCTGAGCATTGTCAGTGACTCGAAAGAGGTGGGGCCGAGGAAATTATTTTCGTCGCATAGAGCAGGAAATGAACCTACGACGCCGAGGTTGGGGTCGACGCACATACCCACAACGCCACGGGCCACCACATCCAAATTCATTAATAATATATACTACCAGATTGGCATTACATATTATACATTTCTATTTCTGATTTAAAAGAGAACAAAGAGTATAAACATAAAAAATCGTCTTCAACTATACAATGGGACTCACTGTGCTTCTGTTGCAAATTGATCGTACATATTTCGACCTGCTTTTTCCGTTTAGATGACCTCTTAGATGTTTAGAATGTCCAATTTTGAATGAAACTGCTCTACTTCTTATTACCGATGATATTGCTCGTTTGTCTTCGGATAGGTTGGCTTGTTTTTTCTACATATTCAGGTTCGAAGACAGCAAAATTCTAAGTACTTGTACTCGCGAACAACATCCACTGTTTCTATGTCTATTATTCGAAAATGTTGTTATGATGCTATAAGTGCTTGTATGAGTAATTTCATTTGTCTAATGTTTTTTGATTTGGAATGGTGTACATATCATACCATGGCTCGAAATAAGCCACTAGTGGAGAATATGGACATCGGAACAAGTTCCGATCCCGGTTGATACGAATAATATGAGATTGGCGCTGCAGACCAAGGTGAAACTGTGAAATATGGAAGTTGTTCATTGTGGGGATTGAAGCCACAACCCCCAGTGCGGCAGTACATGCACCTAGTCACTACGCCACGTTAAAGTATCTTATTAGTAATATTTATACATTCAGAATATCTTCAAGAGTGCTTAATCAACATATTAAGTCCGACAATGCAGTCGAATTACTCCTCAGTCCAAGTCACGCGAGACTGGGACATTTCATTCCATGCTGAGTGACAAGGAATATAAAAGTCATTACCACTCTTATCTGAATATGATCATTAATCAGAATCAAGACGGTCCATTGGTTCGAATAGCGTATGTTTAAATTTGAGTCGCCACTTTCGTAATTTTCTGCTCTTCGTCCACTCATGATTGCATAAGCCTGTCCGCAAAAAAAATGATTGCGTTTCGGAAAGAACGAATATTGGACAACGGAAGTAGTAACACTCTTCTAGTGTCCCGTTGCGCAGCAGCGTGTCGTCTTACAATGAAGTTTACACTTCAGTGGAGTACTTATAGAAGAAATTTAATGTTTTGGAAATAATACTTTGAATTTAGTCCTGCCTTCCGTTGGTCTCTAAAACGTTCTTGGCTGCATCAGTTCGGTCGTATGGCTTCATACTCAGAGTTGCAGATATGATGATTCAAGAATAGCAAAGAAATTGTTTTTGTACGAGTTAAGGAATGCAGATTGGTGGTATGCATGGTGGCACAGCTATTAGTAACGACTGTGGCGAGACCCTACATTTTGACATGGACCATCTACGTGTTTTGAAATATAAACTTTGCCGCATTATTCAAACAAACGAAAACAACACCCGAAATACGTTAAAAATAAAAGCTCGAGAGTCAGAAAGCAGGATACTATACAGTAAACTAAATTATGATCTGAATAAAGAAACTATTTTCATGACTTGTTTAGTTATGATGAAATATCTCTGATATTCAAATCAACCAATTCTGTACGCTTTGTAATCTGAAATCGAAGGATGACTGCTTTTATATTATAAGTATATCCCCAATATTCAGACCACAAAGGATGGCCTTCTTTGAAAGACATTGACAATGCTCGAAACGTTACAACTTTTAAAGCTGAATATGCTTGAATTGTAACTTAAGTTTGTGCGTAAGGATATAAAATGCACATTTAGAAGTCTGTTAACGAGGCTGACGGCTTAGATATAGCTCTTAAATTCATATTATTTTTTGTTATGAATTAATTACTTACTTACTTCATCACACTAAGTAGACTACCGTGGCGTTGTGGGTATGCCCGTCGACCTCTATATAATAATATAATAATATATAATATGGGTGGCGCTACAGACCGCAGAGGGCCAGGGCCTAGCTTCTCAGCAACCACTAATGTTGTACGTGCTATTGTTCTTGCACAAGTGGAAGGGACCTAAAGTTTTATGCCGACTCCGAACAACCAATTTTGAGAAGCTTTTTCTAGACACGAAATACTCTTTGAGCATTGTCAGTGATTTGAAAGAGGTGGGGCCGTGAGAATTATTTTCGTCGCTCAGAGCTGGAATCGAACCTAGGACGTCGAGGTTGGGGTCGACGCACATACCCACAACGCCACGGGCCATCACAGTGTAGTAGTCCGTCGACCGCAACACATTTGAAACTCGATGTCTCTGACACCGACAAGGCTCAAAGATTATAATTGTCTGGAATAAGCTTATAAAACTTGGCCGTTCGGAGTCGGCAAAAAACTGTAGGTCCCTTACTACAAGGCGAGGAGAATTTACCAAGACAATGTTTGACACAGACGGAGGCATCAAGTTGTCCACCAGCCCCATTTTATAGTTAATAATGATTCTTTGATAAATACAACAACTTCCATCGACCAGCGCAACTCCAAGCCTAATTCCTTCTGCAAATGGGTACATATAAAAAGGGTAGGGACAAAGAAAAAACACCTTGGGGCATCCCTAATCAATTTTGTGGCTACTATGTAATTTTATACTACGTGCATCTACATAATTACACGTGAATTCACAATAACCGAAATCAAAATCCTTCTTAAAAGATCTAAAATAGGTATGCCACATCTCGACTTATTGTGGCATATCCGCATTTGCCATGTGAACTTTTTCGATCAAACGACGTTGCGTGAATTGGTTTTATTTAAACTTGATCGGATTTTATAATGCAAGCATGCAGGTACACAGTGAATTGACTGCTCTTATGTCTAAAGGAACCTCAATCTCATAGCCCATGCCTGCTTCTTATTTACTCTACGACATTAATCAAATTTAACGAAACCCTTTGAACTGCGCCAACTACAGAGGCATCAGTCTCCTAAGTATTGCATACAAAGTCTTATCTGCCGTACTGTACGAACTTTAGGGCAGGAAAAAGAAATACACCATCGCCCAAATACTCACACTACGGCAGATTTTGGAGAAAACCCAGGAGAAACAAATCGATACCCACCACCTTTTCATCGATTTAGAGGCCGCCTATGATAGCATCTATAGAGACGAGCTATAGAGAGCAATGTCTAGTTTTGGTTTCCCTACCAATCTCGTTTGTGTAGATGGAGACGATGTTCCTGCAAGATCAGTAAGGAGCTAACCGAGATTTTTGATGTAGAAAAACTATTCAGACAAGGCGACGCGCTGCCATGCGACTTCTTCAACATAGTTCTTCAAAACTCGAACGCCAACACCAGAGGAACAATCTTTCAGAAGTCCGTCCAACTACTCGCATAAGCCGACGATATTGGAAGAACGCAGCGTGATGTCAATGGCGCTTTTGTGGGTATTGCAACGGAGGCCGCGAAGATGGTTTTAGCGGTAAACGAGGGTAAGACCAAGTATATGCTGTCAACGAGAAAGGACACCGAATACCGACGTCTCGGTCACTTAGGTACCGCTACTAATTCAGACAATGACACCAGCGCTGAAATCAAACGAAGAATAACTCTTGCCAATCGTTGCTTCCTTGGGCTAAGAAAGCAATCGGTAAACAAAGCCCTCTCTCGAATAATCAAGGTTACGCTTTACAAGACCTTAATCGTCCCAGTCCTGCTATATGACGCGGAGGCATGGACTCTGTCAAAAGCGGTTGAAGCTGCTCTTGGTTGATTCGAGAGGAAATTCATGTGCTTTTCGGTCCCGTCTGCATAGATGGTGAGTCGAGGAGGAGATATAACGTCGAATTATACGGGCTGTTCAGCGACACTCTACGGCTAGGTCATGTAGAGCGAATGGAAACCAATGCTCCGGCCCGAAAAGTCTTCGAAGTGCGTCTTAGGTGGCGCACGCAAGTGGAAAGGGACCTCAACCAACTATGCGTGCGAAACTGGAGACAGCAAGCTAAAGATCAAGTTGGCTGGAGACGCATGTTGGTTGAGGCTCAGGTCTACCCCGGACTATAGCGCTACCTTAAGTAAGTTCATTCTTCTTTTGCCTGGTCCATCTCATCGCACTTCTTGGATGGCGGTTATGTCTGCTTTGCAGCAGTCTAGGACTTCCGCTAATTGTTCGGCTGCACGTGGCCTATAAAGGGACCTTACATTCCACGTACAGATCCGAAGGTCGTTGTCCGTATATTGTTTGCAGGGTTCGTCATCAGTAAAATCATCCGTTTCCGAGGCTTGTTGTTGCTTCGTAACTATAGTTTTTTGTGTGGCCGGGCAGTTACCCCGACGGCACAACCCCCAACCTGGAGGGCCAGTTCCTTTTTTGTAACCCCTAGGACAAGAGGTCGCACTTATAAGTTTGGCAGGTTGAGCTCGGGTGAACTACAACCAGTACCCGACGGCTACCAGTTGGAGGTAAAAGAGGCACAATTGGTGTGTAGGAAAAGTTGCAACACTGGGCATCGCCAGGTTGACGCTGACTGCAGTGCCTACCCGATTCCCACAGCACCCAGCCATCGTCACGCCCAGCCACCATTAATCATCCACAAACCATTAGGAGGGGAACGATCGGGTAACAATGTTGCCACCTTCTGTCTAGCTCTCAAACTAGGCCGTTCGGGGTCGGCATAAAACTGTAGGTCCCTCCCACTCAGGATAGAACAATATCAGGCACAGAAAAGTGGTAGGTGGGAAGTTAGGCCCTAGCCCTCTACGGGCTGTAGTCTGCAGGCTGTGTTATTAGGTCTATTTTGTTTAATACGATGGCAGTATTGAAGGAGCGGAGATATCCACAGCCGCCGTTAAAAGCAAGGCAGTTGTCAAACACGCTTCATGTGGGTGGGTGAGCTATTCAAGTCACAAGTCTGAAGACATGGCGGGAACTTGAGCAAAAGGTAAGTGCCACAGAATGCCAGACGTTGGAATGCCACAGCGGCGCACTTAGGGCCACATTCGACTTCCGTACATCTGTGTTTACGTTTTCTCATCTGAACTAATCCAATCCGATGCATTGGAAAGCATTTGGCCCTATGCCCCATGGGTGGTATCGACTTAAGCTACGAGGCAAGAGATGACAGGTATACATGTCTTACGATTTCTTAGATCTTGACATGTCCAATGCTTGGCTGTTATACAAAAGAGTGCGAAAAAGGTTCTAACCATCAGCAAATGAAGTTGTCATCAGCAGAGCTTCCCCAAAAAATTCCTTGTGCAACATTCGGATCAAGGCAAATTCAACTCGGCGAGCCATTTAACTTGAAATTCGAGTAAATTACGGAAAAGTCTACACACATGTTCCTGCGGCAACTGTGCTACAGACAAGTGGAAAATTCGTCTTTTTTTATTTGTTGCAACCCTTTCAAACATTACTTATTTACAGACGTCTATTGCTCCACAACAGGCAAGGAATCCGAAGCTTGCCGGCAGTACAACAGAGCACGACAGCCACAGAAGTGGACATTTGGGGATCTCCTTGAACGTGATTATAGACGAACTTGAAAAAAATCAAGAAAATTAACGAAAATTGATGAATTTACTGGGTGCGCAGCAAATGATTCGAAATGTTGAAAGTTGTGCGTTAGAGAGTGCGGTGTGTTTACACTTCCCTTCCTGAGAACTGAAAATAACTGATTAATGTGTAATGAGACTTAAAAGCACATCGGCCCTAGCTAGCTTCAACTTCGAGCGAGATAGTGTCCATGACAAAGCGCAGGTTATTGCAGATGCCGGCCGGATAAGGGTTAGGAGCTGTTTCAACACAAGGAAATTCTAGTGGCCCCACTATAGTCGCACAGGACGTTGCTGGATCGCGATCGCCGATACAGCCAAACAGGGGACCACCAAATCAGAAACCCTTTCCCCTGACTTCACAGAACTCCAAAACAGAAGGATTTCCTTTTTTCTCTTCTCTAAGCCTCATTATCTACTCGCCCAGAATGTCGCTCCTACCATGACCGCAGCCAAGCACACCTTCCAACTTGTCCCCTGTCCGACGGCCGGGACGTCACACGACCCATCACGATCCAATTACGTCCGTTATCATGTTCTTGACCCCATCCCCAGCCGATAAGGATATCACCGGCACGTTATCTGATGATGGATGCAAATTCTCTCATTTGCCTGCGCTCCTTTGTTGTGCGTATATGGCGATGGGCCGCCATGGCCCCCGATTCGCCGGCGATCTTGACGGAAAGGCCTTAATTTAATTTACATTTTAAGGCAGCCAGTTCCTTAAGAATCAAAAAATCCATGCATTATGCAAAGCCCATCCTAAGCCGGCCCTTTGTTGGACAAACACTCGCTGAGACGAGTGGTGCCCTTCCTCGCGCACACACGCGCACCGTGTCCAGGTGCCCGCCTATGCGCGACTGGCTCCTGCACACTATTGGCAATGGTCAGAGCACATTGTTAGACATGTAAATCCACTAATTTGGCCGCAGCCCACATCGGGAGCAAACGAAATTTCTGCCCAAACAATGTCATCCGCGGCGTGTAACAACGAGTTGAGCAACCTGTATCCCTCATCCTGTTTTGCATAAAATAATTCGCCGAGATTCTCGTTTCGCTCGGTCCCGCAGAACTGCCGGAGCCTGGTATGCATATTCCTCATGTGATCTTGACCAGGTTGCTCTGAAGATCAAGGTCTTTCTGCTGCGGCTGCGGCTGCTGCTGCGAATAAGGTTCGAGACGAGAATATGGTTCGACGGAGTCGATGGGTCTTTTCTTGTTGTTGTGATTACTGGTGCTTCACTGGTGTTTTTTTTTCTGCCTGCCCCGAGAATCGTTCGGTATGCAGATTCGGTTGCAACAGGTATTCTGTGTGGGGATGCTCAGGATAGAATGCTTAACTGGCCATAAATAGGAATAACAATCAGAACGAGAACGAGAACGCGAACGACGAGGCGACTTGATGCGGGCAACCGGGCACCGAGCGAGCCAGGCAGACACAGGCAACCGACGCGGGCAGCCAGGCAGGTAAGCAGCAGACAGACAGACAGATAGCAGTAGCCGGAGGAGTTTTCACGTTCGTTATATTCACCTGTTGAGCGAGATTGTTTTGCGGTGATAAGTCATCACCTGGGCACCGTGAGGGGGTGTGTGTGGGGGGAACGGGAACGCATTCGAATGGACTTGGAGGCCCACTTCGGATCTGTATAAGGGAATCGGTAATTACTTCAGCTAAATCGGATAGGACTTGTTTCGTTGCTCGCCTTAATTTGTCGATCCAGATTTAATAATAATTTCGCATGCTTCATGGGCTGGTGTGCTGGTGTGCGTCTGCATAAATAAAGTGGATCCTTTGTGGGAGCTTGCTGGTGGATAGCAGGTGGGATTCGTTTATTTTTAAGCACTGGAACGTGGTGAATGGACTTGGCACTCAAGATCGACTGGTCATTCCGAGCTGATTATGAGTGTTTTGCTAATTTCGCAATCAGGGCAAGGAACACTGAAGGTCGGCCCAAGGCCCATCGAGCAGGTTGACAAGGAGTTTGGCATTCGCAGGGAACTTGTGAAGCTGACACGGGAACTTGTGTCAACTGCTGCTGCTTATTGCCTTATTTTCTGGGTGACTAGGGTACACCAGGATGCTCGAGGTCTATTCTTGAAGTCAGTTGTCGTATTCTATGCACGATCAGTGGATGGCCATTGCAAGGAACGTCACACGATGAGATTTTCATATGACACCAATTGCAGCTTGTAACGAAACACCTGGTGAGTTGTGCTCGCGGACCCGGCGAGTGAGTCAGAAGTAGTGCAAAT
The DNA here is from genome assembly GCA_916610145.1 of Eristalis arbustorum. Lineage (NCBI taxonomy): Eukaryota > Metazoa > Arthropoda > Insecta > Diptera > Syrphidae > Eristalis > Eristalis arbustorum. Next base: position 30,556,464 of record OU744317.1, read on the forward strand.
GCTGCTCGCTTTATCGATGTAGAAGATGTTGTTGCCAGAAAGAACCAGTCTGTGCTGTCGTGCCATGATGCCCTCAAGACTGAGCGAAATGTAATTGTCTGTGATCTCCAGTGACTACACAGGAAGGAATTCGCCCCCAAACTTGGCAAAACGTTCCTCATGTCCCAAAGAGACATGAGGACAGGTACCAGCATTGGATTTTTGTTTGAGCACTCTGGAACTGTGGATGTTACCACTATTTACCAGTTAGTCATCAATTTAGTTGTACAGATGGTGGGTTCATCATAGAAACAGCATACAAGGGAGCTTGATTTTCTGGACCACCATGGGATCGCTGAAAATGAGTTTTCGGATGACCTCGCTAGACAAGGATCAGAAGAGGTACTCATAGGACCCGAACCTAGGTTGGGACTACCCGCGCCTTTGATGGTTGGTCTCGAAGTCACAACAGGAGATAGCATGATTATCCAAGATGTAGACAGACCAACTGCATGCTCCCTATCGTTATCTCGCTTACCTGCTAACAGACAGGACTGGACCTCAGAATGTCCCTCCCCAAAATCCTATGCCTGCTTGGCTTGAGCGATGGAATTCTCTGCGATGCCCGTGCAAAGCAGTTCGTCTTCTCTTGTCCAGCATTTGCTCGGATCAAGTGGCAGTATATGGTGATGATGGGGTGAGAGCTGATGATATAGATTCCCTTCACAGAAGCTCCAAGTGGTATTTCTCGGATCAAGAATTTTTAGCGAACAGAGGTTCCTGCTTGTGGGCGTAACATTGATAAAATGCGTTTGAAATTCAGATGTCAAACTAAAACAAATTGAAATCAAAAAGTCAAAAACTCAACATCAAAATATGGTAAGCTCGCCATTTCAGCGCTTTTTCAAGACTGACTTAGAGTCCAGCTAGACACCTAACATGAACAGCATGAAGAAGCTTATAAAGGACTTGACATCTATTTTCTAAATAAAACTCACACCATTTTCAGATATTTCAAACCCTTTATAGAATTCAACTTCGTTCATATGGCCACCGCAGGCACGATTGCAGCGGTCGATTCGTTGGACACACTTTTCAACGACGGTATGTGTGAGACTGAATCCTCGCTCAAAATACGCCATAATGTGGTCTGAGCGAGGCCCAATTCTCGAGATCGCCGCGGAATTGACGGACTTTAATCGTTTGCTAGGTACGCCTGAACGGCAGCGATATTGTCGACACTTCGATCAACCTGTTGTCTCACTGATACGGCAACATCACACATCAAATGGGTAGACTCAAATTTTAGCACTAAACTTGCCTATCTACCAGGGCGAGGATTATGACCGAAAATTGGAGTTAACGCTCTCAACAAATCCGGTCACCGACTCCGAATTTGGGTAAAATTTTATATTTTGTAGACGTTTCGAGAAAATTGTATGTGCTGTCCTCAAGAAAGGACGCACAACATCGAGGTACTTATGGGTTCAAGAGGGAATTGATTACTACGGCCGTCTTTCTAAGGACCAAATTGACTCTATATAAGACACAGATCATCTCTGTCCTTTTATACGGCGTGGAGGCATGGACAAACGCAAAAGCAAATAAATAAGTAATTAGGCTCTTCCAGGCAAGAGTTCTGCGGGAGTTTTAGTATTGTGTGCGTTGACGGGTTCTGCAGAAAATTTAGCCACGAAGTGTACGCGCTGTACAACGACATGAGCCTAGTTAGGTCTAGTTAGGCGGATGCAAAAGCCGATGGTTAGATGTAGAGCCTATGGACAACTAAGCACTGGCCCGAAGAGTCTTCGTATCCGAACTGTGAGGCAAAGCAACAGAGGACGCCCGCGTTTATGGTGGCGTACCCGGGGAGATGGATCTCAACCAACTTGGTGTGTGAAACTCTAGACAGCTAGTAAAAGTTGCGCTGGTTACACAGCCTTGTTGGTTGAAGTTCCGGTCCACCTCGGACTGTAGTTACATTCAAAGAACGTGACCATACCGCTCAATACGCTATGACTTTTACAAGAGTTTTGGCGATTTCGCTAAGAATGGTATATCGCTCATCAATTCGCACCCATCGTCGGAATCGAATTGCGTTCCCTAAGGAAGAACAGCACAGTCCAACTAGACTAGATGCTCTTCAATAACGACCTTAGTTAAACAATAAGCATCACGTGGACTAATTCTGATTCAAACCTTGAATGATCCTGAAAGAACTACCCATCACGAGTACCAAGTTATAGAACTATTAAGCCGAGTTTCATGTTCCAAGAACTGTGTGAGCAAAGGAAGTCGTTAGTTGCTACATTAGATTGATACGAGATAGCATGCGATTACCTCTTGCCCACGACAAGCACTTCGCGGACAAATGAAGCACCATCCTCCACCTCCCTGAGACTCTATCATCAGTATCTTCTGAACTGACAGCCGTGCCCTGGGAAGCTCGTTCGCCCGCTCCTCCTCCAGATCAAACAGATTCGTCATGCCGTGTTCCACTTCAATTAATCAAACACTTTAATTGAATTTCCGATGAAACGCCTTTCGAATGTTACCAACCAAATATGCCATTCGCAGCGCACTCGAAGTCTGCGCACAGCAGACGCATTTACTATTTGCACTGTGTCGTAGCCAAACCACATAGTTCCCACCCTCTCGCTGGCCGGAGAGCACTTATCGCTACCGTAGCCAACCAGCCACCCGTGAGAACGTTCAGTTCTGCGCATCATCCCCCCGAACCTGCAACGCCGCGGCCGTGGATGATCCCTTCCCATGACCATTACGAGCAGACACGGACGGGGGTTGAAAGGTCGCACAACCCGCACTCAGCCACTTTAAGCGATAAGTGTGCGCCGCAGGGTGGGATGCTTGAGAATTAATTGATAAACGTGCACAATATGCTCGCCCAGCGAATGGCTGCGAAAGCATATGCATCCGTGTACTTAATGACCCTCATCCGAAGGGCGGAAGATGCGCACAATCGTCACCATGGGACGTCGCCATCATCGATATCTCATCGTCACGTGACACATTGTTGCCGATTCGTAACGATCTGCCAGTCGCATGCGTGCAAGTGCGCTCGTGCTTCCGGTTGACGTCGAGAGATACCGACTGCACTGCACATCCGTGAAGTGGTACACGCACTCCATCCCCGACTTGTGCTTCCGTCTTCCGGAATACATTAACCCGTGGGGTGGTGGCAGGCGCGTGCCGTTCGCCTTGTTTTGATTTATCCTCGTAACTTGTCAGAAACTTGTCTCTCGTACTGGTTGTCGTTCTCGTTCTGGTGCACGTCCACGTCCGTCGTCCCAGTCGAGGCGAAAGTTTGGGCTGTCGGTCGTGGCGAAATGTGTATCCGACCGTAAGTAGGTATTGTCTGCCAGATTGATGGCCCAGTTTGGATTCCTAGTTGGAAGGCAGCGTCGCGACGCCAACACGTCCACAATGGAGCCCTCCGAACGGGCCAGAATATGGCATCGTGTCTGCACTGGTGGGTGGAGAAAAATCGCCACAGATCTCTGGATACTTAAATTACTTTTTCGCTGCTGACGGTGGTGGTGATGGTGGTGGTGGTGGTGGCGGTGCATTGTGCTGTGACGTCCTGGGACGTGCTGAAGAACGTGAAAAGGCCATAAAATGAAATTAAAGTGCGAGACAATATGATGACGGCCGTACGGAGATCCAAACAAAGGCTCCTGCGCTCGTGCACCGAGTGAGAGCCAAATTAAAAAAGCCGACCATTCCCCGTCCTGCGACCGTGGCTGTGGCGCGCAAAGACAATTGTGCGTAGGACTTTGTCAAGAAACGCGCTCGAAGAAAAAAGGGCGACTCGACGTGGCTTATCCCTGCTCGCGGTGTAATCGAGACGCGCGGAGGTACGTGCATGGGTTCGGCCAGGCGAACGGTGATAAATTTCGATATTAGGCTTAGATGGTGTCGTGGTGGTGCCCCGGGAGTGCATAAGGGACACGGAACACGGAGTCTAGATCTGCGACAGGCGACGGTTCAGAGTTGATTGGTGTCAGCCATAAACTTTCGGCTGAGGTGGAAATGAATAAAGTGGCGCCAAATGGACTCGAGTATGAGTGTGCCCGTGTGTATATTGGGGGCGTCTCGCTGTGCTGTGCTGTGCGGGTGGTGAGGCTTAGAGGAGACTTAGTTTCGGCTGCAAAGTGCTGCACGGCTGACCGAAGTCAGAGCGTTGGTAAAATATGAGAGCCACTAGTGCTGGTAGTTCGTTGAAGCTAATTTATGGCCAGCGGTGAGGGTGTGGAACGAATTTCACAGCTTTGCTAGAGGCTTTGTTGCTTAAACGCGGGCAGGAGGCTTCATCATGTGTCTTGTGTGGCAGTTGGAGTAGGCTCTTGACAGCGTTCGCTAGGTCAGTAGGAGCATTGCAGTGAGAAGTTCGTTTGCCAGACGAGTGAAAGAAGGCGGCTGTGCCAGGACTGCCTGGTCACATTTTCGAATGATGGTGGAAATGTGATGATCCTTGCTTAGTGAGATAACATCTCGAATCGGTGGCCTTCCGGCCAATGTGAGGCTGATCTGAAAATAAATTAATGCCAATGTAATAGACTCCATATTTCTGTTAAAAACTTCGACTTGAAATCGGAAATATCCGACTCAATTTTAGTTAAAGTCCAATTATAAAGAATGTAAGGTGACCTACATCCAATCTCCTTAAAAATGTGTGAATGTACATCTATCGCTGTCAAGCCAATCTGGACACATGGCTGTATGGTGGAAGGTCTCTCTTAAGACCGTCAACCTTAAACTACTACCAAGAATGCAGAGACTTGTTAAGGAGTCACCGAAGCGATATCCACCACTCCAACGGCAGGTTTAGAGGTAATTTTGAACCTCATACCACTAGCCCTCCACTTACAGATGACAGCTGCAATGAACGCCATTAGGATTAGTCAATCCAAGTGTTGGCTCTTAAACCGGACTGGATATACAAGTATACCCGATGAACTGCGTATTACTCGTAAGGCTACACTCTTTCTTACTTTGACTCCGATAGATCCTTCCGATGTCGTTTCCCAACAAGGGAGGAATGGAATACCGATGACCTATCAAAGACTCAACCATCCAAGTGCAAAAGATGAGAATATGATTGATGACTATAGGAACAGGCGCAGTCATTTACTCCGAATAAACAAACATGCTCTTTCAGTGTTTTTCAGCAGTCCTGGCTGTCAAAGAAGCGACCAACATGATATCAATGTTGGAAATACCACTGACCACTCAAGATTCTTATTGACAGTCCAACAGCCATGAAAGTCCAATCTGGTCGCATACTGTCGCGCGAGGCTTAGGGTTCTCAGCACGCAGCACTCGATTTCGCTTTGCTGGTTCCCGGATCACAGCGACATAACCGGCAACGAAGCAGCGGACGAATTCGCCAGGAAGGGGGTCAAATACTACCAAACCCAGACAATCTTAAGCATTCACCCTTCATTTTCAGATGTCAATAAGAAAGTGCATGATAGGATGATGCGAACAGCAAATGAACGGTGGAAAAACCTAACCATCTGTAGACCACTTGGATGTCCCTACCCATGTACAGCAGTGTACAAACCGGCAAACCCTTGGAATGTGATAGAATGCTACTCAATGCTATGACCATCTGAAGGACCACGAAAACAAAAACGGACTCACCCATGAGTTCATCTGCAGGGGCTGTGGCGAGGAGGAAGAAAGAGAGGACACTCTTGATTGCGTCTAGACTCTGAAAGAATATTTCTTACGTGACTTCAAAGAATTATCAGTTGTGCCACTAATCTCTATTTTTAGATTCGTGAAGGATCTGGGGAAGGAACATACAGGACATGACGGGGTGGGCGCGAGGAAGGGAAAATAGGAATACACTCCCTATGAGTGTCACAATGGGTCTACAATGACCTTAGTGTGATGGGCCTCAGGGTCACATGCTTATCGCAATCTAAGTCAATCTCCTTAGCAGCGCAAAAGATCTGTATATTCCTCAGCCTTCAACAAAATGTCTTAAGCTACACACTTTTATGCATCGTACTGTTGGGAGGCGAGTGGTTAAAAGGTTACAGATTCCGTCGTGGTCAGGCTATAATGTGATGTCTCTGGATGGGACAACGCGGCGCCTTGCCGGGGTCATAATTTTTAGTCCACGATAACCATCGTCAGGCTACTGTGAATGTTCAGCGTTATCGTGCCATGATTACCGATTATTTTTGGCCCGAATTGGATGATATGGACTTGGACGACGTGTGGTTTCAACAGGATGGTGGCAGAAGCCACACAGCACACTTTACAATCGATTTACTGAAGAATAAGTATGGTGAGCATGTTATCGCAAGAAATGGGCCAGTCAATTGGCCGTCTCGTTAGTGCGATATAACGCCGCCTGACTATTTCCTCGGGGGCTACGTTAAGTCATCGGTGTATACCAACAAACCGACGACGTTTGTAGAGCCCTGAGCCAACTGAACTCGAAATAGCGGCCGTTTTAGCTGTGGTCGAGTCATTAAAAATTGTGTCCAACTATTCGACAGCTGCAAATATGCCCCTGTTTTGATCGTACTTCACCGCCGATACTAAAATTTTTGAAATATCTCATATAGCTTACGTTTTATTTAAAAAAGGTTGTCATCAAACATTTTACTTATTTTTGCCCTCATTCACCGTCATACCAATTTTATTCACTTCCGTCATCGGCGTATGTTGGGCGTACTTCTGGAAGATCGTGCCTCTAGTGCTGGAGTGCGAGTTTTGCACGATCTTCTCCAGAAGGATGTTGGAGAAATCAGAGCATCGCTTGTCTTAAACCTTATTTGACATTGAAGGTCTCGGTGAGACGGTAACGAAATAACCTTGATGGAGCAGCGAGAGTCCTCCATCGTCATCCTGCACAGCCTGACGAGTTTGGCAGAAATGTCAAAACTAGACATGGCGTTGTATAGCCCGTCTCTATGCACGCTGTTATATGCGACAAATGGGTGGTGGGTGTCGATCTGCATCTCTTGAGTCTTTTCCAGGATCTGCCGTAAACATTTTTTGATTTGATCGATTGTGGACTTCCCAGGCCTGAAACAGCACTGATAATGACCTATCAGGTTGTTGACGAATGGTTTCAACCGCTCACTCAAAACGGCAGAGAAGATCTTGTAGGCGATGTTAAGGAGTTGGCGCCTGATAGTTGGCGCTGTCAAAGTGGTCCCCTTTCTTGTCGATGGGGCAAACGATACTAAGATTCCACTCATCGGTCATGCTTTCCTCGGACCATATCTTACAGATAAGTTGGTGCATGCACCCTACCAGCTGATCTCCAGCTGCCTTAAAGAGTTCTACGGGCAGTCCGTCTGCCCCAGCAGCTTTGTTCGACTTTAGTCTCGATATTGCTATCTTGACTTCGTCTAGATCGGGGAGAGCGAATTCTCTTCTATCGTCGTACATTGCGTGGAGTGGAACATTCTGCCTGACAGCGGTATTGGTGTCCTCTTCCCCGTTAAACAGTCTGCAGAAGTGATCCTTCCAGATTCTCAGTATCGACTGGGACTCTCCTACGAGTTGGCCTTCTTCGTTCCGAAAGGCTTTTGTCCGACTTGGACCCTGGCGTTATGTAAAGGCGAAGGCTAGCCCCAAGACAAGCACTCGCAAAAACCCGAATCTTGTCCATCAAGCTTGCACTTACGTTGAACCTCACGAGGCGGCCATAAGTGAGCAATGGTCGCATGAGGGCCATGTAGCAGATTACCTTCATCATCGCATCTAGATGGCCGCTATAAAACAGTCTCATTGTCTAACTCAGAGACTCTAGTCATTAGAAAAGGGAACTTCAACCCCAGTTTGGCGATAAATGCCACCTCTGCCAATGTCTTCGATAGAACCTGCCTTTACGAAGATGAGGAGATAAAGCACCCACCATCCTCTCTGCGGCTGTCCTTCTCTCGTGTTAACTAGGAAAGCCACTATAAGTTCACACTTCCAGGACAGACTTAATGATCTCGGCAAAACAGCAGTCAACAGTGCGCTCACATTTGTTGACAAAACTGGCTGGCAGTCATAATCACCCAAGTGGCGGATCAATGGGCGTACATACCTTGGCCTAAGTGCATGAATGCTACTTACCACGTACCAAGTGAAGTCATAAATTCGTAATTTTTCACATGTTCACAAGGATTCAGTTTCAAAAACACAAACTGCCTACCCATTGGCATTTGGAAGCAGCTTCATTCCGGCAGATTCCTGAAACCATGCCTCACCAGTGCGCGCTAAGCAGAGCGCCCCCGGCACCAACCAACCTCATTGTGCAATAACTCCTCACGGTGTCCACGGGCCCGTCACTCTTTTCCGTGGTCGCGCAAAAAGCCAAAAATCATTCACGAGCTAATTGCCTAATAGCTCACATGTTCGCCAACAAGCCGGCGAACGCCTACAAGTCGCACGGGCACGCCTGATCTACGCCCATTACGCAGTCAAAGCGCCACTGGCTCAAAGTGTGAATTTAATTGAAACCTTCGAGCCCCATAACAGGAGTCCCGGCCGCGGCTCCAAATGAATGAAATAATCATAACAGCAGCGTCCAATCGCAGCCAGTTGCCATTTGTGGCCACCTCGTAATTGTCAACCGCACAAAAACCACCCTGCACCCAATTACGCGGCCAAAAAAACGTCGCCACCACTGACGGCGCGCGCAGTCGACGGCAACTACGTTATCCGCACACTGTCTCCTGTCGCGACACAGTTCACAGCATCCAGCGTCGTAATCAGCACGCGGGGCTTTTTTGCATTCGCCTCGCGCCCCAGCAATCGCCGCTAAATGATTTATCTCAGATCTTAATAAATCATTTAAAATTCGCCGATAAAATTAATCAATGGCCGCACTTTATAAGCCAATATCGATTGATATGCGAGTCGCGCGAGTGCCCATTAAATAATAATAATAATTCCCGATGCCCGCGCGCTGCTCTGACGCGGCCGCGGCCACGGCTGCCCTGTCGTCGGACTCGACGCAGTGCCTCGGAGCGGTCCAGGAGGACAGGCAGGACTCTCGGTCTCGGGCACACATGCACGACGCGTCGGGACGTGCGGCCAGCAATCATCTATCTTTGGGTAAACTAGTTTGGCCAGACGCCGGAGGGAGCGTGGTTCCGTGATGCAAAGGGGAACGTTCGTCGGGCGTGAACGAGTTTGCACCTCATGCGCAAATGGCCTAAAGTGACGGCGGTATGGTGGGACCGGGATCGCTTTTTGCTGGATGTGCTCTGGTTTTTGTTGCTCTGCCTGCTTTTCGAACCAATTCAGCGATAATGTATGACGGAGAATGACATATGGGACGGGTACTGGAAAATAGTTGAAAGTTTGCTTTGCACGGGGTGTCATTAATTTCGCGTGGCGCGGGCTAAGTGTTAACGTTATTGTCACATTCCGGGGCTTAAGAGCGCGTTTTGTTTATGGGCCGACTTGGTTTTGGGGTAAATTAATTTATGGCGGCGATAAAGATTATCAGCGAGGGATTATCAAACGTAACTGATTTAGTTGAGCGAGGGTGATTAAGTCTAGAATGTGAGCTGTGGCTGGGGCGGCCAATTGGTTGGAAATACGATATCCTGACGAAACCGAAGGTTATCCGGTGGAGCTGAGGCGGACATTCCTAAAAGTGTGATCACGGATTGGCGCTGAATTGATGGAGCGGGTTGTCATGAGCGGGGTCACGGAGGCGGCGAATTCCTGATGCAGACGCGAATCCAGTTCTGGACAAAGTTGCAAATACACCGGTGACCGAGAGAATGTCCACTGAAATATGAGGGGGCATTAATTAGGTTTAAGCTGGAATAAGATCGATGGCGTTGGGGTGGAATTGAAATGGCGCAGGTACGGCGCTGACATCTCAATTTTCTCGGTTGAAACTGTGATAGTGAGCTTGCAGCTGAATTGAGTTGTTCCAAAATCTAGTCACAAGCACCGAGACTAGACGATGGATAAGGCACATCTGATGACTTAAGCCGACAAACAAACAAACGCTCAGTTTGTGGAGAGCTAACGATTTGAATACTGTTTTCGGTGTTTGCTCTAAAGCCAAACCTATGAAAACTGACCAAAGGCCCCTGGATCCTATGTTGCAGACCTTCACAGTCATTCACAGTGGAGAGCTTTCACAGCTGGTCAAGTGCAAGTATTACTCACAATCCGAAGGTTCCGCGGGGTAGAATTTTTTTTTTATAAAATAAGTAATTCTGAATATTGAACGATTTCGGCTCGAGTTCCAAGACCACTGATGCCAGAATGCGATTGAAAATTACGTTGATTGAATATACTCAACGTTGCCGGTTTTTTAGATTCGTTAATCTAAGTGTGCTGCCATCGAAATCGCTCTTAGACCATGTTGGTCCATTGGGATGCTCACAGTCAGACTACTGCCCTGATAGACAGCTCCAGTGATAGTGTCGTTAATTTGATCCCAACGACAAATGGTGACTGGACCAGATTTGGTAACTGGTGGAACTCGAATTTAGGACCTAGGACCTGAATGTTGCTGGATGCCCTCTATACTCTCAGGATCTGTTAATACACACACCAGGACATGCAAAAAGATGTGCGCAAGTCGCCTTTACATGACGCCAGGGTCCAAGTCGGACAGGAGCCTGTCGGAACGAAGAGGGACAACTCTTAATAGAGTCGCAGTCGATACTTAGAATCAGGAAGATGTGCGCAAGTCGCAGTTAGAAGAGTACCCAAGAAATCCATCAGAAATGCCTGAAGCAACTGCTCTCTTCATCTGTTCAGATTCCACTAGATTCTACAGGATCCACTAGGCCTCTGTCTTTCAATGTTATTGACTTGTTAGCGTAGACTAAGAACTTGGCGTAGCGCCAGGCGAAATAATCGAGTTTAGAAAAAACAAATCACTCAATAGTGGCTCCAATGGATGAACATTTATCTGCTTCGGAGCTGACGCAGTCAACATCAATACCCATACAAATGTGCTACAGTATGGACAATCACAACTCCGTATTTCAAGCAGAGATATTAGCAATCGAGCTCTGACTCAGAGAAAATATTGACAGAGCTATCACTAACAGGCACATCTATATTCTCTCTGACAGCAAAGCTGCTCTTCTTCCCCTCAAGCGAAGCAACGAAGTCACCTCTAAACTACTATGGGGCTGCCTACAATTGTTACATCAGCTGCAACACAAGCAGCTTTCATCTCATTTTGATACCAGGTCACATCAGTGACACAGGAAACGAATCAACAAACATACTTGCCCGAAAAGGATTCTCATCACCATTCTGGCATCGTGAATCCTGCGGCTTACCCATCATCGTCGGTATGAAATATCTAAACTATTCGCTCTGGTACATGGCCAACCAAACACGGAAGGTAACAGGCATCCCAAAAAGATCCATCAAAGTTGGAAGTTGAAAAAGTTGGTTAAAGATCAAAAAGATCAAAAAGAACGAAACAATTCCTCAGACTCTCAAGAAATCAGATTCGTGTAACCACCGGTTTCCTTAATGGGCGCTTATGACACCTACACAATTTGAAACTAGGACGAAGAAACTGCAGAACACATCCTCTGACACTGTAACTGAATAGCCAGCACGCGTACCTGCGCGGATACTATCTTGAAGCAGGCAAAATTGTCGCCGTTCACTCAAAATTATGCTAAGTAGCACCACGAACTCGGGCTTTCTGCTTGAACTGGGTTGAATCACAAGAGGCCCAGTGACCCACCGATCCCGTCCCACACTCGTCCAATATTCCAAATTGTAAAAAAAGATCGGACGATAAGGTTAGGTTAGGTTAGGTAGTAGTGGCTGACTGCTGCAGAGCAGTCACACTTAGGCCAGAGTAGGCTCATTGTGATACCACGCGGATTGACTTCTCCTAACGCAGGAACCAGTTGGTGCTGCTGATAAAACGATTTAGTTGGCCAATGCTGGCACTTTTTATCTCGTTACGGCCGCTGAAGTAGTAGGCTCCTAGTGTAATTGGCTCTGTAATTGGCTCCATCCTGCAAGCATGAGTGCCAATTACACAGTGCCCGGTTATGGCTCCTATGAGGGTCCTTAATAAGGGCTTGCTGAGTCAAAGTAGACTGAGTGACCTCTTTAGGTTAAGTGATGGCCAGATTTCTTTTGTTTTAAGGCAGGTGGTGCCTTCTAGCCATTTGCCATTAGTGGTTTTAGTTGTGTAGATCTTTAGAAGATGGTAAGCTGTAGCGATCGGCATGGAAGGCGGTACCCCTGCTATCGTACTATATCGTACTATTTGTTTGTGTTGCTATTTGTACCACACCTAGCGAGTTCGTCGGCTCTGCAGTTTCCTGGTATGTCACAGTGTCCCGGCACCCAAATGAGGTGAATGTTGAAAATCGGACGCTTAAAATCACTGCATTTCCTGGCATGGTTGATGTTCCATTCAGGTTTAACTGTAACGGCCATATCACATTGCTAATTATCATATATCTCCACATCTCCTGCTTTTCGTCGATAAGGAAAAGCACTTGCCAGTGTAAACAGAGAGTTTATTTGAAGGACACTACGAAAGGGACAATGTCCGGATAGATGGGCATAAGACGGAAGCAAGTCAGACGTGCTCCACAGACGTTGTTTGACAAGAAATCCAAAGGGGAGTAAGACAAGACTGAATCTTATTTGATCGAGCTACAAGCCAGAATATGGGGGAAACCGATTGAAACAGTACATGAATTATAGCGCCTCCGAAGTGTGTCAACCGTCATGTCAATCCGATAGCTGAACTGAACTGGGTGCTAAAAGAATCACTAAATCAAGATCCGCGTTTAGAAGCATCAAGAGCATGCTGAAACTCTTCCGCGTCAATATTTGATTCGTGCTCTTTTGCAGATGCAGCACGTGGAGAATCACAACCACTATCAGCAGAAAGCAACAAACGTAATTTCTTGCGAATACTCTGGCCCGCTCGTCGAAAGAACGGGTCGGGAATCAAGAGTCATCACTATACAATGACGGAGGTGACAGTAAATTGGTAACACAATACAAAAGAGTGACATTAATACAACGAACCAGGCTAGGCAATGGAATCCCTAAACGCAGTACGGCAGCCGGGGGGCTGTGCAACGAAACTTTGGCGTAAAGCGAGGGAATTGGGAGATCTTGGGGAGAAACCCTATGGCGCGTAGGCGTACTTGAGGCTCTATGACCTGCAAAGGTATACAGGAACTAAAGAAGAAGAAAAAAGTAAAATAAGTCACGGAATCGCTGATGCTTTGACGATCACTTGTGAATTGTGTCGCTAAAATGCCCAAGATATTGCTTGTTAAAGCAAGCAGCCACTGAGCCAAATCTGCGCTTCGACCGAAAAGATGATATTCTGACCAAAATCCGTACCACCGGGCAACATTACCATACTCACGGTAATGAGTCCGCACGATGTAGTCCCAAATCGCACCACACCTGGTCTGATTCTCTGGTGATGTCCGATTGAGTTGATCCGCGGCGAATCGAGATTTCTGGATTTTCTTCAGCGGCTACATTTCCGTGTCCAAATCTGTCCAGTTAGTGACTTAAGATCCAAACTATTCACGCTCAGGCCCAACAAATGTCACACCTTTCCACCTAAAGCCCGCACTGACTCCAAGAACAGTCTTCTCCTCCAAAATATTTCTTCGCAAACTGGACCGCATATGATTGGAAGGATTTTCCTTTCGAAACGACCAAGCGTCTCTTCGTCCTCATTAGACATTGTCCATGCTGCCATCCATCAGGGCCCACTAGCACATGAAGTAGAAGCACTCTCACTCAGATGACGTGGAATATTTGCTCACAAGCGAAAGCAGTTTTGCTTTCAATCTTTCACCTCAAGGTTATCGGCGCAGAATCAGCACCAGACTGGGCCCTAAATCAGCCCGTAGGTACGTAAGTGCCAAGCGCAAAGGCTCGTTAAAAGAAAGGGAGAAATGCTCAAGTGTGAAGGTAAACATCAATAAACCACTCCGTAGTCGGTCCCCCTTGCTGGCCATAGCCGATGGCGGACGTTTATTGAATAAGTGTCATAACCACCGACCACTGTGATGTTTATGACGGGCGGTAGTCGCGATCCTTGCATGAAATTCCTCCAGATCCCTGCTGAGAGTACAGTTACAGTCTTGCTCTATAAACCATACGAGTGGCAGCGTCATATTCGAAATTCCATGAATCCCGCGTTCTGTCCAGCTCGCTCTGATGACCTAGTTCATGTTCAATATTCTTTGAAAATTTATTCCTCCTTCATCGACGAGAGCAATGTCTTCCGTTCCCCCCAAAAAAAAACAACAACAACAATAACAATTTATGCTACAGTACGTATTTTGGGCAAGCAACAAAAACAAAAATATTACGAGTCACGATTCCCGTGTTCCTGCGGTGAACACTTTTCCTTTGTCGAACGCACCGGGAATAGCGCATACCGGCCCACGAGACGACGACTGTCTCGTCCGGGTGCAATGGTGTGCAATGACCAAATGATTCTCGATTTTTGAATAACCGCGGACATTTGTGCGGCCGTGATCATGCAGATTTATTTGAACCCTCCAGAGAGTCGTTGCGCCCTCTCGGTCGGCCGTCGGTGTGCTGTATTTCCTGGGAAGACATGCCGCGCGAGATGAAGCCGCGGCGGAGGCATAACCCCGGGACGAGATTACGCACTGGTCATTCTGTTCACTTGTTGTCCGACAAGCCAAAAATGGGCACGCGGACAGTGTGCTGAAAAAGCGACAATTTATTAGCGATTGTCATCTTTAAGGTTGTTGTTCTTACGGTTTTATCATATCACGAGACCGGAGACAAAATTGCCGAATGAAAGAAATGAAAAGATCCAAGCGAACGATATTTAAGTTTATCACTGGCGAATAATTGACCTTTTCCCGGAAGATGCACCTAAGAGCTGAACTTTTGTTGAGTGGCTATTGGAGGAGGAGGTTGGGACACGGGAAAAGGGTGGATTGGAGTAGCTGCTATATGGGGTGTCAAGATGAAGGTAAAAACTGTACGATTGGTCAAAGGGGTGTAGGGAATGTTGGGTCATACTTTAGTTAAGGAAGTTGTTTGGAGGGCAGTGTTTCCTGCAGCCAAGTTGGGAGCCTTGTCGGCCTTATGGCTCCCTTAGTCAAACGTGGTGGGTCCGATGTGACCTTGTTCACTACCATGAGACCTACTTTAGTGGTTCTTTTCTTGCAGCTCTACGAAGAAGTGCTCTCCTAGGAAGTGACTTCTTATATTTGCTAGAACAGCAAGTACTGAATGGATTCTGTTCCCCGTTCAGACAGATTGCATATGATTCTACACCATTGTGCCCTCTCTCAACTCTGGTTCCTTTTTCGAAAGGCTATCGACTTTCTCGTTTCGTTGGTGTCCAGTGTGCCCTCCAACCGAAGACCACCGCTCATCTAGGATACCTCCACTGATACTCTGTCTGCACTGCACTCTGATGATTTGTTATTTATTGCCACACAGAATCAACAATAAAAAGATGTGGTTTGTTTTTCGATTCCGTTGTGGTCTCTCAACGCTAGTCCCGCTTTGATTTAAAAGACGCTGTACTCCTTCCTCAGTGCCAGGGATTTTTCCAAGACTTTACCGAAAACACAGACGCTAGTCAAGCTATCGACATATTTCGCGGAATAGACTTTCGTTTTCTGAGCACGTTGCGTAGCTGACAAGTTCGACAGTGTGTCTGGAGTGTCAACACAATGGTTAGCACCCTCATGGCCATTATTGCAGTATGGTAATTTTGCTACTCCCATCTGTAGGCTAGGTCTCCCTTAAAATCGCTTCCGCAGGAGCTGCAGAGACGAGGATGAGGAAGAAACCATTATGTGCATGTTGTGCTCTCTCATCCCGTAAGTACAGACCTCTGGAAGTCTATTGCTCCTGACCGAAGTAACATAACATAACATGGGTGGCGCTACAGCTCGTATGGAGCCAGGGACTAGCTTCTCAGCAACCACTCGTGGTGTGCGTGCTATTGTTCTCTCACGAGTGGAAAGGACCTACAGTTTCATGCCGACTCCGAACGGCCAAGTTTGAGAAGCTTTTTCTAGACAAAAGTACTCTTTGAGCATTGTCAGTGACTCGAAAGAGGTGGGGTAGTGAAAATTGCACATTCGTCGTACAGAGCAGAAATCGAACCTACGACGTCGAGGTTGGGGTCGACGCACATACTTACAACGCCACGGGCCACCACCCTGACCTGACCGAAGTAATGAACCTAAAAGTCGGCGATCTTCTCCGCTTCATCAACAGCACAAAATAGTTTGTTTGAGGATTAGCCATAGATCCGTGTCTACGCTGGCTACTTACACGCCACATGCAAACATTTCGGGGACAATCTGTCTGCCTCAACTTGATGCCTTTTCAGCTGACAATGTTATTGATGTCGGTAGACCCATTAAAACAATTATAATTAAGTTTTCGGAGAGGACATAGCTATGTCACAGCGTTGTTAAATGTGACGGACGACATTCGAAGAGCTATTGACGAAGACGAATCAACCATAGTAACATTCGACAGTGTTGACCCAACTATACTCTGTCATAAACCATCGGTCCGCTGTTGTTCTCAATGTTTATAAATGACCTTCCAACGGTGTTGTCGAATTTTAATGTTCATATCTATGCAGACGATGTTCAAATCCACCTAAACCTCCCACTAGATATGTTTGAAAACTCAGTTGTAAAAATAAATGAGGATCTGAGCTCTACAGCCAATTGGGCTACGGCCAAATGTCTGATGCTCAATCCTGAAAAAACCATAGTCAACCCGATTTCGAAACAATCCCCTTCTCTATCCAATTTTCCGTCAATACAACTCAACTCCACTATAAAAGAATGTTATAGTGGAAAAAACCTTGGAATAGTGTGCAATAGTGACTTGACATGGACTGGCCACATCGATAGCGTGATTTTCAACATACCAGGTATACCAAATAAAACACTAATTATTAATGGGAAAGTAAAAACTGTTTATTCAAAGTATTGGACATTGTTTTCTACAAATTTTGACCACCTTTCTGGCAATTTGTGAATACCGCGCCAATAAAATTGTTCGTCTTTTGAAGCAAACCAATCAGACACCCAATTTTCGACTGCTTCGTAGGAATCGAAGTGCTGCTCAGCCAATGCGTGTCCCATCGATGAAAACAAATGGTAGTCGGAAGGAGCCAAGTCTGGTGAGTACGGCGGGTGGGGTAGCTGCTCCCAGCCAAGTGTTTTGATTGTATCCTGAACCGGTTTTGCTTTGTGTGCAGGTGCGTTGTCATGGAGCAAAACTACCTTGCCGTGTCTTCTAGCCAATTCTGGTCGTTTCTCGAACAATGCATGGTTCAAATTGATCACTTGTTGTCGGTAGCGATCAGTATAAACGGTTTCACCAGGTTTTAGGAGCTCGTGGAACACCACACCTTTCTGGTCCCACCAAACACACAGCATTGTCTTCTTGCCGAATCGATCTGATTTTGCAGTCGATGCTGATGGTTGTCATGGATTAACCCATGATTTTTTCCGTTTAGGATTCTTAAAATAAACCCATTTTTCATCACCAGTCACTTCTTCTTCTTCTTGTCACGCTACAGTCCGGGGCGAACCTGGGCCTCGGTAAACAATCCTCTCCAGCTGGCACCTTCTTTAGCCAGCAGCCTCCAATTTCGCACTCCAAGTTGGTTGAGGTCCTTCTCCACTTGAGTGCGCCATCGGGTTCGTGGTCGTCCTCTTTTGCGTTGTCCCACTGGTTCGGAGTCGAAGACTCTTCGGGCTGGAGCAGTGTTGTCCATGCGCTCTACAAGGCCTAGCCATCTTAGACGTTGAATCCGTAGACGCCTGACTAGAATCATGTCGCTGTACAGCCCGAACACTTCGTGGTTGAATCTCCTTCTCCAAGAATCTTCAACGCAAACAGGACCAAATATTGAACGCAGAGCTTTTCTCTCGAAGAGACCAAGTGCGTCTTCATCCGCTCTTGAGATAGTCCAGGCTTCCGCGCCATACAGCAGGACAGGGATGATCAACGTCTTATATAACGTGAGCTTTGTCTTTCGAGAGAGGGCTCTACTACTCAATTGCCTCTTGAGCCCAAAGAAACAGCGGTTGGCAAGAGTTATTCTGCGTTTAATCTCGGTACTGATGTTGTTCGTACTATTAACTTGGGAGCCAAGGTAGATGAAGT
This sequence comes from Eristalis arbustorum, assembly GCA_916610145.1. Classification (NCBI taxonomy): domain Eukaryota; kingdom Metazoa; phylum Arthropoda; class Insecta; order Diptera; family Syrphidae; genus Eristalis; species Eristalis arbustorum. The sequence continues at coordinate 30,574,608 of OU744317.1, forward strand.
CCTTTACTACCTCGAAGTTGTAGCTGCCTATGGTGACATTCTGACCGAGTCGTCGATATTGTGTGTCCTTTCTTGATGACAGGGTATTTCTGTTGTTTTGCCCTCATTCACCGCTAAACCCATTTTTGCCGCCTCCGTTTGAATACCAGCAAACGCTTCATTGACGGCTCGCTGAGTTCGGTCAATCACGTCAATGTCGTCCGCGTATGCTAGCAGTTGAACGGACTTCTGGAAGATCGTGTCTCTAGTGTTGGCGTGTGAGTTTCGCCCGATCTTCTCCAGCTAGATGTTAAAGAAGTCACATGACAGCGCGTCGCCTTGCCTAAAACCTTTTTTGACATTGAAGGTCTCGTCTCATCTCTAGCTGCTTTAAACAGTTCCGCGGACAATCCATCCGCTCCAGCAGCTTTGTTCGACTTCAGTCTCGATATCGCTATCTTGACTTCGTCTAGTTCGGGGGACGGAATTCTCGTCTATCGTCGTCCATTGCGTGGAGTGGAACATTCTGCCTGACAACGGTATTGGTGTCCTCTTCGCCGTTTAACAGTCTGCAAAAGTGATGCTTCCTCTTCGTTCCGACAGGCTTCTGTCCGATGTCTGTACCCTTTGGATAGTTGTTTTACCCGCTGGTAAGACTTTCGGACATTATTTCTGCCGTACCACCTCTCCGTTTCCTCGATCGCGCGCTTCTCATGCTCCTTCTTTTTCTTTTTGAGAAGCCGGTGCTCTTCCCTTCTTTTAAGTTCGTAGAGCTCACGAACCGCTCTCGTCCTTCTATCCAGCGTCGCCTTATATGCTGCTAGCTTCGCTGAATGCGCCTGCCGACACTCATTGTCAAACCATGGGTTTTTTTCTAGGTGGCATTTTAAAACCCAGCACATCAGAGGCAGCTTCTCTAATGGCGTTTTGACAACGGTTCCACTGTTCGTCGATTGTTTCGCCTGGCAGGGTTGACTCTCTGAGAGCTTCAGGGAGACTCGATCGGAGAAGTTCCCAGCGGTCGATTGCGATTGTAGCTTTCCAACGTCAAACTGTTTTGGTCTTGCTCTACTCCGTTGTACAATCGATATCCGAGTGCTGACCTTGGCTACAACAAGGTAATGATCCGAGTCGATGTTGGCACCTCGGAACGTTCGGACATCGAGGACACTGGAGGAGTGTCTGACGTCGATCGGAATGTGATCAATCTGGTTGACGGTTGATTGATCAGGGGACCGCCAGAAAGTATATCTGACTGACCTGAACTATCAGTCCCATTGACAAAAAGGCGATCCTACCTACTGCATGAACTACCGCCGCCAGCCAATCCATCTCCAGTGTGCACGTCTAAGCCGGTTGAAACTTCTGCCATCTATCAAGGACAGATATTAGGGAAAATCCTGGAGAATACGAGGATGTTTCAGATAAACACGTGAGATCTTTTAACAATGTCAAAGCCAATTACAACATTATTAATTGCAAGTTACTATTCGAAGTTATGACTAAATTTTCGACTCTGTGCCATACCACGTAAAACATACACGATGCATCGCTAGGCTCAATGACTTGGGATCTATTTGAAGCATGCATCTGACGCTCTTGTGTGGTTCTTGAATTTGGTACTGTAGAGGATAGTGAGGACGGCAGCTGCTTACACTTCACATGACGAACGCTACTAGCATCTACTAGTCAGTCTAGAGGTTGGATCACGCGGATAACATTACCATGTTTCACTTTAGTTATGACGATTATATAATAGACGAAACAAGCATGTTTCAAGTGTAGCAAGAAGGGCTTACGAAAAGAACTACCACGATAGACGTCGCAAATTGTAGGTAAATCATAAATCGGGACATTGCTTCCTTCATTTGTGGCAGCCAAATTGGATGAGGTCCTTCTCCACTTATGAACGCCGACATAGATGCGAACATCCTTTGCAGCTTTATCCCACAAGGTCGAAATGGTTGACACTGTACAAAACTTTTTGCAAGTTCCTACGTGCAGACGAAACAGAGCCAGAAGCTAAATGAAGAACCTGGTGCCTAAAAAAGGAAAAATCCGGTCGATATATGCTAGAGAGGTGATTTGAAGGTGAGGCAAGTGCAGTTGGCTCGGCCACTTTGATCGCATTGGAAACCAGTGTTCAAGCTGGGAGGGGTTTAAAATTCGTGGTGCGTGGTTCTTTCCCATAGCTCTTAAACGGTCAGAAATTGTTTGTTGTGCAACATTTAACATTGCTGCCATTTGCTTGTGACTCAAAGTGTCATCTCCATCCAATATCGTTTGCAGTTCGGCGTCTTCAAACTTTTTTGGTGGTCTTCCACGTTCTTCATTTCTTACATCAAAATCATTATTTCTGAACCGTTGAAACCATCTTTTGCATATTGCTTCTGATAGAGCATGATCACCATATGCCTCGACAAGCATTCGATGCGACCCTGCAGCACTTTTCTTCAAATGGAAACAAAAAACGAATGCTTTCCGCAAATCATCACTTTCTGGTACAAAATTCGACATTGTTAACGAATTTGTTTGTTCAATGACTTGATGTACACTAAATATTTTTCACAGATGTCATAGCAAGCAAACAAAAAAAAAAAAATAAGGGCTCGTTCACAACAAATGTTCCCTATCGAGACATTTGTATATTGACGCTCACTTCATACCGGTATACCTGGTAAGTTGTATAAATAATTCAATTGATTTCCTCGGTCATGTTGTTGGAGATGAAGTCTGTTGCAGATGGATTCTCTTATGAATTTAAACCTACAGCCAGGGCCTTGCATCCACTCGTGTTGAGCGTGCTATTTGTTTTCTCACGAGTGGAAGGGACCTACAGTTCAATGTCGACTCCGAAAGACCAAGTTTGAGAAGCCTTTCTAGACTGGTTGGAATCGAACCTGTCCACGTAGGCTCATGGATGACCCACAACTCCACGGGCCTCCGTCTCATGTCGGTGTTAGGTTTTAGCTTCTGTGACAAATTCAGGGGTGACGGTCATCAGGCGGTGACGGTTAAAAGTTATCTTCACTTGTTGTCAGTGCTTGTCCATGCTTCTTCGTCCAGTCAGCTACTGATGAGCATGCCTCTTGAATTCGCAGTACGGTGGGTCAGCAGTACTTCCTCTTCAGCATGTAGTTTGTGTGCGTTTTCAAGTACGTTGAGACGCATGGGACCAGCTCCATACCAAGACGAACACCATCGTGCCATGATGTAACCGCCATCGTCACCGCCTCGCTTGACAGACTGTATTGGATGGACGTCTCACAATACGTCTGCTCCCCGATCCAAACAATTTGAGCTTACTTTCAACGCTTCAAAGGAAATTTCATGGTTTTTTAATGTCCTCAGCAAACGTGGCTGTATACCGACAATTCTTCGGAATTGAGTCTGGTAGCCCATCACCAAGTCTCGGGTTGTTCAATCCGCCGCTGAATGTTGTTAAAATGACTACGTACCTTACTGCCACAAATGTTAGCTTCATTAACCTCTTGGTCAAAAGAGAACCAGTCCCCAGACAAGACACATGACCACCCCTGTTTTTCTGCGACATTGAGAAGTGAATCCCCATCGCGGACGGATTTGTTAATCGATGCACAATCGTCCCACTGGCCAGCCTACCATAATCCGAAAAGAATTCCCAAAAAACACAAATCCCGCAGCAGTCCAAAAATAAAGATAACTCAGTCAAGCAAGCAGAGAGCCCAAGAAAAAAGAGCAGAAAACAAAAAACAGTTCGCAAGCATTACGAGACCTCTCGGACAATAAATTGCTTGGACCAAGTGCAGCGCAGCAGTACCAGTCAAAACAGACCCGTCCGCGGGCTGACTTCAAGCAGAAAAGCAGAACCTTCAGCTTGTCTCTGGGTCAGAATCTCTTGACTCTCGGGACGCTCGGACTGCGCGGACTGCGGCAGTCCACCGGCAATGAGCAGAGCAGCCGACTTTTTTGTCAATTGTCTAAGCCATAAATAAGATGCAGAGTGCACGGAACTTGCGCCAGTGTCCGACATAACGGATTCTGCGACGTCGAGGCATTTGTGCTCGGCGCGATCAGCTCGTGAGCTCTTCTCAAAATCGAACGGAAGACAAACGAAAAAAAAGGAAGGAGAACAAAAACGTTGCAAAAGTTTTGCCATGCGTTTGACCTTCTTACACGGTCGCCCGCCGCGCCGCCTGGCTTTCGTTTCGGCCGCCGGTCGCATGCAGAGCGCGGAGCACATGGACAGCCCACAGCGTCCGGCTGGGCCGTCCTGTTGACAATATGCATCCGAAACTGCAGCTGTTCCGATCCCCCCAGAGATATCACACTTGAGAAATTACTTAATTACACGAATTAAAGTCGCTCCGTGAATGTGTCCGCAATCCGGCGGTGTCACCGGCTCGGCACTCACCTGTGCGTGAACGCGCTCAGACGGATGGGACAGCGGATACTTTATCGCCGCGCGAAATGCAATCCGAGCGCGTGCTGATTTATCGCCGTAATTGCATTCCTGCAGCCACCGAAAGATGATTTTGTGCGATTCTGTGGCGGAGATTTGCTTAATCGGCCGGGATAAGGAGGCGACCCGGCTTTCTGCTGCCGCCGCCTTTCATTTTTTCGCTTTTTTGTTTGACGCATAGAGGCGCGTTCGTTGAGCGAGCGATCGTATCGGCCAGAGTGAAGCAAGTGGCGTGAAATTGGAGAAACTCAAGCCACGGCTCCGAAGGGAAAGGTTAGCCGCACAAGGTGGACGTTAATAGGGGGTATTTGTTACCAGAAGCTGGAACAAGGTTGTAAGCCGTCGCTTAATGACCTCGTTTACACCGTGAGACCGATGCACGGTGTTCAATTCAATTATCAGAGCCGCGCCGAGAGGTCGTGCCCGAAGATAAATGGATTGTTCCATTCGGGCGGTGCTGCCGTCGCGTCGGGCGGCCCCCCTGAACGGTAGCTCGTAAAGTGTATTTTATTGCTTTCCACCGATGCTACTAGATGGCGAAAGTAGTTTGCAGGGCCGCGCAGCACTGAGCAAAAAGTCGCCTCTCGTGGGCACTGGGCAGCGACGAGGGCTTCAAATAAATCATGAGAGCCCTGATCGAGCTACTGGCCGACTGTCCGACTGTGAAAATCGCACACAAAATCGGAAAAGTGAAACGAAAGCACCGCAAAAAGTGCGCAAGTGATGTCCATTAGGAAGTGGGGTCTTTGAGGCGGCTCGCCGTCAGGTGGGAACTTTGTAACGAGCGAGGAGAGTGACCGCGTTACGTGAAGCTAATGGATTCCCTTTGGCCTGGGAATGGATTTCGATGTTCACTGGCTGAGGAAGCTTGTCGAATTTTAATTCGAAGGGATTTCGGTTATGGATGGAATTGCAGCCGCCTGCTTCTACATTTCATGCTGATGGGAGATACGCGCATAGACCGATGCCTATGAAGAGATCGAGTGAGGCTCGATGTGCCAAAGAATGTTTAAGATTCTGAGTACATCGTAATGCCGTAGTTAAGACATAAATTATATGTTTTACGTGATCTCCTGGCGTTAGGCTTACATCACGAAGCCATTCAATCTTTGGACCATTTTACGACGCTGTACCAGACGCCTTCAGTAAGAATCTCAAGCTCCAATTTTAGAAATAAGCTTATGGACCTAGTTCTCCACCTTGGTAGGGTGGTGAAGCCCATCTAACACCCCTGTTACTGTTTGGGTCGTAGCACCCGGTTGTTCTCTGCAACTCCACATAGACTTGGATCAATAACTCGAAGAGTCGAAGAGTCGCAAATGCCCATCGCCTTAATAGACGAGATTAACTTCCTGACATGTAGGTATATCTCGAATCCTCCCCGCGACTTTGTTTTAAACCACAACCACCACGACACTCCTACTTGGAGGCCAACCTCAAGCGATCGGGATGAGACCTATGCGGCTCTCACGGGCGTAAGAATGATCTCTCGTGGCACCAAACTATAGCCTCTGGTCAGGCTACCAGTAGGATGCCATAACATCCCGGGACTGGCCGTCATCGTTATAAAGCCGAAGACTTATTGTGAAGTATCTATAATGAGATAAGGCTTTGTTTGCGAACTTGAAACCATCATTTTTACAAGCAATGGAGTAGGCTATTTCCTAAACCATTAGCTTTTAGCTCAAGAGTTTAGTCGCCTTTTACGACAGGCATGCCCTACCTCGGGTATATTCTACGACCCCTACCCGAAGGGGGACGTAGTTAAGACAGCTACAAAACCATTCTAGCAAGCATTGTTTGTGGTATAACAGGCTCTTGTTGAAACCACATGTTTCTTGGATGCACAAGCAGCAGCCGGCCTAAGAGGTGTTCTATTCAGTTACTCTGAGATGGATTTGGGAAACCTTTACATTGGCGAACCTCTCAAATGGTCGAATATTATTCATCAGAAATTTTAGAAAATAGTGGTCATCTGTTCCGCATCAAATCAATTCTAACAAAATTTCACGACTTGACAACTAAAAGCTGCTTGCATTTTAAGGGCCGATGTTGACTTTGAATAAAACACAAATTATTTAGGATATTATTGTCATTTCTTTTTATTATTATAATATTGGTATAGTTCAATTATGCATGCAACAAAATATCGGCCAAATGGCCGCCGCGACTTTGGCGGCACACCTCCATCCGATGGTCCAAATTTTCGATGACGCTGAAGCATAATTGAGGTTCTATGCCGTTAATGTGCCGAATTATTTCATCCTTTAGCTCTTGAATTTTTGCTGCCGTATCGACTTACACCTTTGCTTTCAAATAACCCCAAAATCCGACGTGTTTCACACCGTCGGATTTTGGAGATGATCTTGGCTCACGTGAGATAACACGGCCATTGAATTTGTCGCGCAAAAGAGCCATTGTCTCGTTAGCTGTGTGGCAAGTGGCACCGTCCTGTTGAGACCACATATCGTCCACATTCATGTCTTCCAATTCGGTCCATAAAAAGTTCGTTATGATTTCACGATAGCGAACACCATTCGCAGTAACTGCCTGACCGGCCTCATTTTGGAAAAAAATACGGCCCTATGATGCCGTCAGCCCATAAACCGCACAAGTCACTCTTTGTGGGTGCATTGGTTTTTCGACAATCGCTCTTGGATTATCCTTCGCCCAAATGCGGCAATTCTGCTTATTGACGAATCCACTGAGGTAAAAATGTGCCTCATCACTGAAGATGATTTTCTTCGAAAATTTATCATCCACTGTTGCCATTTCTTGCCACCATTCTGACCATTGACGACGCTTGAAATGGTCAAGAGGCTTTAGTTCTTGAGTCAATTGCACCTTGTAAGCGTGTAAATGCAAGTCTTTATGCATAATGTTCATCAACGACGAGCGTGAGAGGTGCAATTGTTGGGTACGACGACGAGTTCTTCAGCTCTTCAGCCACACTACTGCGAACAGCAGCAATATTTTCTGCAGTACGAGCATGCACTGGTGTTTTCACATCTCCTAGAGACCCGGTTTGCTCAAATGTTTGCACCATTTGGACGATTAAATTGACCGAAACAATCACGAAGTGCACGATATGCATTTTGAACGCTTATTTTCATAATAGGCCTAGATAACTTTAACGCGTTGCTCGATTGTGTATCTTTCCATGGTTCGTCTGAATTAGTCTGAAATTGAGAAATGTCAAATAAAATGCAGAAAAAAACATGTCGTTTAGGTGTTTTTCACATTCAATATCCGCACTTTTAATTGAACCACCCTTTAGAAGACATAATGTTCATGTATAGAATTTGGGCACGTATGCAACAACTGATGCGTACAGCCACACACGACTCAACCAATTGCCACTGAGCTCCTCTAATGACGCAGTTTCGATAACATATTCCTCTGACACAACGTAGTCCCATAGAAAGTAGCTTAAAGATGATAAATCTAAGCGGACCATTTCTCGATTCCTCAAATTAATTTTTCTATTAGTCGATTGCTCTACCCTCTGCGTGACTTATAAAAATAATATGGGTGGCGATACAGCCCATAGAGGGCCAGGGTCTAGCTTCCCAGCAACCACTCGTGTTGTTCTTTCACGAGTGGAAGGGACCTACAGTTTTATGCCGACGCCGAAAGCCCAAGTTTGAGAAGCTTCTTCTAGACAGAAAAAGCGCTTTGAGCAAAGTTATTGACTCGAAAGAGGTGGGATCGTGAAAATTATTTTTGTCGCTCAGACCTGGGATTGAACCTACGACGTCGAGGTTGGGGTCGACGCACATACCCACAACGCCACGGGCCACCTTGTGGCATCTTATTTGAAAAGCCATACGTCGATAATGTCTAGTCTACGCAACTGACAACAATTCTATTTCCGTTCCGATCTCCATTGTCTGTAGCGTTGATTTTTTTGATGAATAAACTTTTTTTGCTTGAAGTGCAAAAGGTTCCTCACTTCGTTTATCAGCGTATTTGTTGACGAATTCAATTTACCAAAAAATGCGCTTCATAACTGAAGATGATTTTGCAATGAAGTTGGTAATCCTCTTCAAACACATGTATCAAGAGTACAATCCGAGAATGTCACTTCATATGGTCGAGTGGTGTTAATGCTTGAGTTAACTTCATCTTATTCAGTGGCAGGACATGCTCCTTCCTCGTGCAACCTCCCAGCTCAAGGATATCAAGAGTCTAGGTACAAACAAAATATACGGGCCGTCTACTAAAAAGCCAGGCTTTAGGAAAAGGACCCAGGCTCTTCGAAATTGCGAGGGTAATATAGTTACGGACCAACAGGGAATAGTAGAAACTATTGCAGCACTTCCAACAGCTGACGAGGAGAGAGTGATAGGGAACCAGGAAATCCCAACTCCAGTCGACGAAGTAGTCCCCCCACCTAGATTTGAAGGAGTCGGTACAGCCATTAAAAGGCTGAAGAACAACAAGACCGCAGGCTCAGACGGCTTACCATCGGAACTTTTCAAAGCTGGGGCAATGTACTGATAGGGATCATGTGCCAGATCATATGCCGAATTTGGGAATATGAAAGCATGCCCGACGACTGGAATATCAGCTCTATATGCCCCATCCACAAAAAAGGCGATCCTACCTCTTGCAGCAACTACAGAGGTATATCCCTGCTCAACGTCGCCTAAAAGATCCTATCCAGCGTACTGCGTCAACGCCTAAAAGCGATTTGCAGCGCACTAATAGGCACGCACCAATGCAGCTTCTGGCCCCGCAAATCGGCTATAGACCAAATCTTTCTAGATCCTGGACAGTTTCAAATCGACACTCACCATCTTTTCATCGATTTTAAAGCCGCATACGACTTATGAATTCATCGCAAGTTGTTATTCGAAGCGATGACAGAATTCGGGACCGTGGGAAAATTCATCCGGTTGTGTCGCACAACGCGATGACAAGTGTAGTTCGGTTCAAAATCCTCAGCACCGGTCAGCGTATGCTGCTTAGCTGAATGTGCCCGCTTACGCTCTTTGTCAAACCAAGTGTTGGGAATTTTGGCGGAGTGTCGGATGTCGATCACAGTGTGATCAATCTGGTCGATCGTCAGGTTTCCTTGTGAATGTTGAGGTGAGTCAATTGCCATCCTGTCTAGAAGTCCAACGGCTTAAGATCATTTTTGGAGGTGTTATCAGGCATAGAGATCTTCCTTGCCAAAGTTCGCTGTGAAACCTTCGAGAAGGAGCTTAGTGATCGTGTGTACTTTCTTTTAGATCATAGAAGTTATCTTAATCCTTCGTTAGGACTGGGAGCAGATAAGTCTGATGTCGTCGAATGTAGCCTTGCTTCGGATTGTAATGAGGCACTATCTAAACTTAAACTTAAAGCTTAAGTCTTCGTGGCAAAGTCTGCCTCGTGCATTATACCCCGTCCTCGAGCCTCACTGTACATTATTGGATCATGCTCAAGCAAATGGACCACATCCAGCATAATAAGCCAGCAACGATGCAGGATGTAGGAGCCAACATAAACCTCTTAGTTGAGCTACTAATCGCAATGGTAACAGCAGTGACAGTTAAAACCTTCAAAATGGATCCCTTACAGCAACTAGACTGTCTATCCTTGAGTCTTAGCCTCGCAGGCTACAAACACATTCTTGTAAAGTTCATAGAGTTCATGAAGACATGTCAGCATCTAAGCGATAATTGCCAATCGAACGGTTGATATTGCCTTACTGACGCAGACGGCGATCTACATACGAATATGGACTTGCAATCCAGGAAACGGCGCCTCCACCTTGCTGGCACCCGGACAACTTGCGTTTCAACTAGCTGACAATGTATCACCTTGTCGTGTGCTCCTCCAGATTTCGATTCAAATTTATTCGACTTTCCAGAATATCTCACAATTTGATCTATTCGCTGTTTATTTGAAAAACAAACAAAAAAACGTAAAAAAAGTGAAGATACTCAATTTATGGTCTCGTACTCCGCACCATCAGAGATTTCCAATCTAATCGCACAAAATAATCATCTTGCATCACCCACATCCGTCGGCACAATAAAGTTCATCCACCCACTGCGCACAATAAAGACGCGCTCTTCCTTCGCCAGCGACCACAAGCCACTGCATCATGATCGATGAAAACCTTGGCAAACCTCAGGTCCATTTTATGGCATCGCCCCCCCCCCCCCCTCCCCCCAATAACAGGTGCACTTGAGTGCCATCTTCCTCTTGACAATCATGCGCAATCACCTGATCTGGCCAACTAATGCGCTCCACTACACGTCAACCATGCACAGGCCGGTGTGCTCATGGCATCGCATAATGACGAACCCACGCCTTATCCGACCAATTTTCTCCCTCGCTCTCTCGGCCGACAGTCCGCACTGACTCCCTAATGATCTCATAATACACTTTAACGAGATTCAAGAGGAGAGACCTCCAATTGATGATGAGGTCTTGGGTAAACAATAGCCTCCTCTGTCGCGCGGCAGACAGCAAAACTGAGGAAAAGAAAAAAAGATCACCCAACTCCCGCGATCTCGTCAAAGCACCGAACCCAGGAAGTGCGCGGAGGGAGCTGCTCCATTCGGATACTCAAGTGGTGGCTGCACAGTGCACACGCATCTCGGTGCGTCGGCAGTGTCGCGTCGTCATCACCGCTGGCTGGGGCTGCATGCGCTTGATTATGATTTTAGCCATATACGGTGCGGAGGATCGCCGGACAGCGGCTTTTGTTCTACGAGGCGGGGGCCTCTTCTAGGGCCGCCACCTTCAATCACTCGGCTCAGCGTCGGTGTGTTGGTCCGTACCGGTGCCTGCGCGCTGACGTTCTTTATCGTTGTTGCCGGGAAGAAAAATGATGATTACACCCATCGTCTTGGCCGTTCCCCGTGCAGCCCACATTCTCTCGGTTTTTTTTTCGGAACCAATTAAACAAATAGCGCGTCCATCTCGAACGCTTCGTCCATGATTGGCAGGTATGTTATTGTTCCAACAAAGTGTTATTACGATCCCATTATATATGCTTGAGGAGCACACGGCCCAGGAATGCCCGCATGCGGCTGTCCTCGGCGATCGTGTGATGGGCTGCCGTTGCCGTTGCCGTTGACGATCGCACTGAGAATTGGGATGCTTGCGGCGTCCTTTATCGGAATGCGATGCACCAGCATCACCGCCGCCAGTGGAGCGGGCCAATTTACGCTGACCACGATCCGCAGACACGGACAAACAGGTGGATTCCGTTCCCAGAGCGTTGATTGTTCTGCGCGCGCACACACACTGGCCGATCCGGTGATCGATGAGGAATCCGTCAGAAGTGCTTACGATCGCCTGGTAGTTCTCAAACGTGCCGTGTCCACCGAAGAGGGGGGCGCGACGGCGAGCGGACAACAGTGCCGCGCTGACTTGGACGGGACGGTAAACGGGCGATTTACTCCGAGCGCGGGCTGTGTGTGTGCGTTTTGTTCGGAATGTGATAATGGGATGCGCGGATGGGTTATTTGGATTGTTTAGGGCATTCGAGAACATGGGAATTTTTCAGATTGTTCGATGCGGTTTTGGTTGTCTCTTTGTATCGGACGGACGGACGGATGGATGGGGTGCGGGGTACCGGTGTGGTTTTCCAGGAATGATTAAACGTTGGATTAGAGGTGATTGTTGAGAAATCGTTTTGACGTTTGAATTATCCTTGCGAGGCGATTTGATTGGCGTGCAACCACAATAGATCGATTTAGAGGCGGATTGTTCATGGAACATTGACGAGGGCGTTTTCTTTCTTTTTCTCTCCTCGTTATTCGTGATGATACAATAGGAAAGTGACCACCGCGGGGAGGGATTGGAGCTTTGGTCTTGTGGCTGTGGAGGTGGCTGGATGGGTGACAACTAGTTTGGAGGTTTGTTGCCCATTTTGTGCATTTGATGCGTTTTGTAACAGTGTCGCAGGTGTAAGGGATGGTTCGAAGGTGGCTGAGCGGATATGAATCCTAGGCGGGTTGATGAGTTGTCGCCACTTCGTAACCTTTCCACATTTTCTAAAAAGCGGGGTAAAAAGGTTTATGCCCCGATTGGTGTTAGTGGATTTGGAAACAAATTTGAACCACAAACAGGAGCGATTCGATTGGATGTGGAAAAGTATCGGTACATAATTAATGGCTCGTGCGCATTTTCTGCCATACATTGGTTCTTGCCACATGCAATACCTGGCTCTTATACAAAAGAGTATGCAAGACTAAGAACCGGTAATTGTCGACAGTATAGTTTAAGAATTTCTAGGATGTTGTGGAAGATTGCGATCACGACAATTCAAAACAGCGATCCATTGAATCTAAAATTTAAGTACACAACCTAATGATTAAATTAACCAGATTCTATGATGCTGTAATGTGAGTGAAGGCAGACCATCCCCAAAATTAAACAAACTATAAGGGCTAACGTGCATCTGCACGAAGGGACCAATTACAGCCACTCCAACGACAGGTATGCAAATTCTTTTAAGCTCCCTCAGCTCGACTTAGCATGCTTACCAGGAAGTTGCAAACAGTCTGTACCGCTCTAACTTTGAAAAGGGTAACATAACGCTCGTCTAGAGATTCTGAGAGATCACGTTCGTGTAGGATCTGACAGTGATCTCATAACTACAGTCTTAGGTTAGGTTAGCTTGCAATGGCTGACTGCTAAGGCAAGTTACACTTAGGCCAGAGTAGGCCCATTGTGATACCACGCGTATCGACTTCATCCAGCATCGGAACCAGTTGGTACTTGTAGTGAAGCCATCCTGCGAGCATGAGTGCCAATTGCACAGTGCTTGCTATGAGAGTCCTTAATGAGTGCTTGCTGAGTGTGAGTAGACTGAGTGACCGTTTTAGGTTAAGTGATGGCCAGATTTCTTTTGTTTTAAGGCGATGGTGCCTACTAGCCATTTGTCATTGGTGGTTTTTAATGTATGAATCTTTAAAAGGTGGTAGTGTAGACATCGGATTGGAAGGTGGTACTCCTGCTACTGAGAGGGATGATGTTGTACCACACCTGGTGAGTTCATCGGCTTTGCAGTTTTCTGGTATGTCGCAGTGTCCCGGCATCCACATGAGGTGAATGTTAAAATGCTCAGCCATCTCTTTAAGAGACCGCCTGCAATCAAGGTATGTTTTTGAGTAAAAGTTGACATTGACCAGCGATTTTATGCCGGCCTGACTGTCCGAACAAATGGTGATATCCCTTGTTGATACGTTGATCACGTTGTTTTTGAGCCATAACAATGCATCTTTATTCGCTATGGTTTTTGCCTGAAGAAAATATCTTGAGAATAGACACCCGCACCTACCCCATCGCTTTTCTTCGATCCATCTGTGGAAATACGCAAAGGATCTTCCAACGTTTGCCTGTCAGACATCCAGTCCGATCTGGATGGAATGCTGATCGAGAATTTCTTCTCGAAGATAGCCTGGGGTATAAGGCGGTCAGTGTCGCTAGGAAGGAAGTTGAATTGCTTGGAAATGGTTGGGAGACAGATGTTTGTTTTTCGAATATTTTCAGTGGTGGAAGATGGAGGAAAATATTCAGTGCGTCTGACGGAGTACAGTGCTCCGCCGATGCACAAGCAGGCCAGTCTTTGTACTCCGTTGAGTGCCTTGCAGTTTATAGGCTGTTTTAGTGCTGTCCACCAAACTAAGACTCCATACAATAGTGTCGGTGTGACAATCGAGATGAAAATCCAGTTTGCGATGCGTGGTTGTATGCCCCATTTGCATCCAATTGCAATTTTGCAGAATAGGGTTTCTTGACCCTGGATGTTGAGTTTCCAGTTTAGCTTGCTATCAATCGTGAGACCCAGAAATTTCGCACTGGCAGTTACCTGTAATATACTGACATCTTCTGGTGAAGTGTGCAATATCAGTTTTTTGTGGGTTAACGCCGTTTCCGCATGTTTGTCTCTTAGAGTAGAGGCGAATTTGCCAAATTTCCCTATGGCAATATCGTCCGCATAGGCAATAATTTTACACCTCTTCCAGTATTAATAACAGTTCATTTATCGCAATGTTCCAAAGAAGGGGAGAGAGAACGCCTCCTTACGGGGTGCCCTTAACTCCTCTATGGATCTAAGCGTCTCCCATCTACATCGACTACAGTCTTACACATCAACAAAAACCACAAAATCATTATTCCTTAAAGAGAAGAATGGTCCAAAGTCAGTGGAATTGAAGCACAGATGTAACTTGCACATGCCTCCCCCGAGAGTTCATAATATTCAAATCTGAACTCTTAGCCCTAAATGAAGCAGTATGTTCATCAACAGGAGTAATCAACCAGGCTGTGTGGGCATGCCACAAGTCACTCAGCACGCCGCCAAGATAAAAGTTAGAACCTATATAAGAGAACATTTAACAATCTCCATGCCAAAAAAGGGGATCTGAGCTCATTTTACTTGTTATTTTCGCCTTCATGGATATGATAATAATATGCGTAGCGTTACAGCCCGTAAAATGCCAGGACCTGATTTCAGAGTAATCGCTCGTGCAGTGCGTGCTATTGTTCTCTCACAAGTGAAAGGGACCTACAGTTTTATGGCGAATCTGAACTGCCAAGTTTGAGAAGCTTTTTCTAGAAAGGAATACTTTGAGCATTGTCAGTGACTCGACGACTTGAAAGGTTGGGCCACGAAAATTATTTCTGTTATACAGACCAGCGATCAAACGCAGACGTCGAGGTTCAAGTGCATTCAGTGCATTCAGTCACCGGCCACCACATCACGTCTTCATGGATTTAGCAACACTTAAGCAACTAATCAAGCAGACTCGTTCGCATCTAGTTGTGCAACCTTCGGGAGCGACAAGCTTAATTACTGAGCGACGAAGCACCCAGCTGCTTCCATCCATCAAGGCTAAAGTGCATTGCGCTTGCGATAACTCCGTACACATTTATACTGGAAGCTCGCATTCGAAGATCGTCTTTCCTGCAGCACTGGTGTTTCTATAATCGATGAGCCAGTGTAGTTTACGCATTTTCGCCTTCCAGCCAACATCCATAAAGACACGCTTTAAATGTGAACAACTCTGACCTAAGGACTTACCAGCCACTTATGGAACCACCCTCCGTACAACAGGAAAGAAAACTGTAGGCATTGTTGAAAATCGAAAGAAACCATGAAAAACGATCGTTGAGTGACCAATCAGGTACAGATTCAGATGTCGTAAGACCTATCCGTCATCGACATGCACACTGTCGTTGTTGAAAGAGACGAAGAGGATTCAGCATTTAGGAGTGTCTTGCTGCAAATTCTATATAGTGTATAGTGTTTTTGGGTTTGAATCTACGGTCGACACATTTTCAGAAGCTGTGATGTGGTTTCAACACATCTAGGGAAGAATTTCGAATTATTTCAGGTTTTGGCGATGTAAACTGCCACACTCCACAAACTGCCTGGTAAACGAGTATTTTTTAAGGCACAGTCGAGCTATCGCCCGAACCGTATTCATGTTCAATTGCGGCACAATGGCAAAATTAAAACGACACACTGGAGTCAAAATTTACTTAAGCACTTTACCACAAATGACTGCCGCTAAGAAATAGCTTCATTTCGACGTGCTTTCTCACTCTGCAGCACAAGTCCCACGTTGCTGCCTCGAGATGTACGCCCGAAATAATTCAAATTTTGATTTCCTCCCGTCCACCGAGAAAGTACACAACCGCCAACCTCCCTCCATAAGCACTCCACAACAACAGTCATAAGTCCACAAGCCAAACTAAGCCAACTCCACTCGGTAGCATCTTTCAGTAATCTGACCCCCGACGCAGATATCCTCTATCCGCGAGGACGCCATAAACAATTTCGATAAAATCCACTGGTATTTCGATCTTTTCCTGGTTCCAGAGGGATCGGGAGCGGCAACGGCAACTGAGAGACCCGTCAAACGAACACCAGTCACCAGTAAAGCACTTCATTTGAAGAACGCGACAAACCTCCCGGAACACGATACCCAGTCGCATGTCCTACCCGCCCGCCGCGCCGCCATGCAGTGCATTTACTCCACATCTCGGCCAACAAATCTATTCCATAACACAAATCAAGTTGAACAGGTTGCTCCGTGAGTGATCCTTGCACAAATGGCCCAAAACACCCGTGTGTGCAGAGGCCTATCGAGTGCACCGAGTGCAGGGTACATACCGTCACAGTCACCGTCACCGTCACCGTCACCGTCACCGTCACCGTCACCGTCACCGTCAGCGTTAGCGTCAGCGCTCCATGCATCGATATTGTCGATGCAAATTGTTATGAGTTCCGAATGCCGCCGCCCAGGCCAGCCCGGCACAGTGCACATGCCGCGCTGCGGTGTCCCACCACAGATCTAGGACCGATCATACACACTTCGCTTCGCTTCGCTCTCGTTCCGGAGCGGGGCACGCTTTCGTGGATCGCAACCTATCCTGGGCTGTGGTCGGCTGTGGTTCAGCGTTTTGCCTTTACATAACCCCCAACATCGGTGCAACACGCATATGTTGCGGGCCCGTTCCCCTGGACATCCACCGGCTCGGCGCGGCGAGCACTGCACACTTCCCCCGCCGCCGGTCGATGTGTGTCGTTGTCGTCATCGTTGTCGTTGTCGCTGTCGTTGTCGGGGCCCGCACCGACAAAAGGTCCAATTTAATGTTAATTTGGTTCTATGTGTGTCCGGACAAATATGAGTAATAAAATTTTGACATGCAAGAGAAATGTCACAACATAATTTTCGATCTATGAATCAGCCACACGAAGGGATGTGTGCCCGCGCGCTGGGCTTGTGGTGCGGAAGGTGCTCTCGTTCGGATTGGAATGGCCTCGTTCCATGGGGTTTTCTAGAGTAAATGCCGGACCGGCCGGTGGACTGGGAGGTGGTGGTGGGGAGCGTGCGTGGAGAGTGGTGTGCTGCGGCTAAGTGGATACGGCACATGGGGAGCTGGGTTATCTGGTGGTCCGGAACGCTCAGCGTTGCAAAAAAAAAGTAAAGAGCTCGTACACGCAGTTAAGGTTTTTCTACTTCATTTAGTATGTTGCTAATGTCTTGCAGTGATTTTTTTCCTTCGTTTTGTTGTGTCTTACCGATCGCAGTGCATGCTGCTAACAAATTGAGCGGACTTGAGGTTTGGGACTGCTCGGACTGGGAGGGTGAGACTCAGCATATTAGAGGAAACGTGCAACTGGTGAGGCTGACGGGGATAGTGAGGCCATTTGTCCTTGCGGATGGTAGAAGGCGGAAGATGGGATGTAAGATGAACACAGAATAGTGTCCCGACAAAATCGGATAATAGGAATGAGGCGTTCACGCCTTACCCGTCGGTCACCAAATTCTTAGCACTCGTTTAGTTTCCTCAGTTTGATGATTCGGATGACGTTTCAAAAATGTCCATTCAAGCACTACACACCTACTGCCGCTCAAAAAGCTTATGCTACCATTCAATGCGACCATGTAAGGTTAGATAAAGTTATTGGGCTGACAGCGAACTTGGCAGCACCGTCAGACTGGCTTCTGATATCCATAGTCAGACCACTACCACTAATTGACCACATTTGTGACAGTGTCGTTAGATGCCAGATAAAAACATCCAGGAAGCAATATAACCAAGGGCACGCACTCAACCAACTGCGCCATCCGGCAGTTACAACAGCAGTAACGTATTACAGTGTAAACTTAATTCGTTTTAATGTAGAGTCTAACTTGGTCGTACGACTTGTAGTAGGTACTATGTGAACGCCGCTATTATTTCAGTACCTAGGGGAGATATCATCTTGGAAAGTGTTCTCGTGATACCGTCCATGTCATCTCTACTTAGTTGTGAACAAGAACAGCTCATTTCGTCGTTGATACAGTATTGCCATGTACGGCGAAGGGTTGTCTCGATTTTTTATGGAAATCCAATTCACCTGTTAGTGGCCCGTTGCATTGTAGATATGTGCCCGACACCCATGCACTTGAACCTCGATGTCTAGGTTCGATCCCTGGTCTCAGCGAAAAGAAATAATTTTCACGATCCCACCTCTTTCAAAACACGAGCAATGCTCTAAGAGTATTTCTGTTTAGTAAAACCTTCTCAAACTTGGCCGTTCGGTGTCTGCATGAAATTGTAGGTTCCTTCTATTCGTGAGAGAACTATAGCACGAGTGTTTGTTGTAGAGTTAGGTCCTGGCCCTCGACGGGCTGTAGTGCCACCCATTTCATTATTATTATAATTCAACCTCTGCAAAAAAAATATGCACACAGCACTGGTCGCGGTGTTGATTGGAGTCGATTCGAAAAAATCATTATGATTGTTTGCCTTGTCTTTTGTTCGTGTCAGAATTTTCCCCTTTGGAATTTTTCACTCGAGTCAACAAATAAACAGTCACTCAAATCATAAGGGAATAAAAGCGATTATTTCGACGTAATCATACAATAATAATAATAATAATAATATGGGTGGCGCTACAGCCCATAGAGGGCCAGGGCCTAGCTTCTCAGCAACCACTCGTGCTGTGCGAGTGGAAGGGACCTACAGTCTTATGCCGACTCCGAACGGGCAAGTTTGAGAATCTTTTTCTACTCTTTGAGCATTGTCAATAACTCAAAAGAGATGGGGTCGTGAAAATTGTTCTTGTTGCTCAGAGCTGGAATCGAACCTACGACGTCGAGGTTAGGGTCGACGCACATACCCACAACGCCACGGGCCACCACATACATTTGACGTACAACATTTGGCTTAAATAAACTAAAGCTTCAAGCAAAAACATCGTATAAATTCGTATAAATTCGAAGTGCCTCAGGAAATATGCAAAACTCAAAATCAACTGAATGTGTGTACGTAGGTGGGAAACGATTCAGTCCATTAGCAGTTAAGGAAGCCATAGTGAAAGCACGAATATATCATAACTTGAACTAAAAAATAACGTATTACTTACAGATACCATCAACAATCAGAGATGGATGGCAGAACTGCTCTGCAATCAATCGGCAAAAGACAAGAATGTAATCAGCAGCGTGGATAATCCCTATCAAGGCTCACTGTACTTACATATCATCGAGAATGGGCGCCCTCTACAAAAGCCTTTTGCAGGAGCGCATGGAGAAATAGAAACCATTTCATTGCAGAGTGCGTTAGGTAGGAACGAAGGTACACATTAGAGGTCTGCAATGAATGTCTTGAAACCAGTTTCAAGACATTCGTATTTTTTCGAGTACCATATTCATTCCACTCATATCTTGAAAACTAAAATGAATACATCACCCGATATTTGATTACCCAGTGAATACTGTACCCACTCGCAACCAAGCATTTAGTTCAGTGTACTCACAAAAAATGAGTACACAACACTGAGTACACTGAGCGCAATGAATCCATTCAATCCATTCAATACAATGAATGGATTCAACATTTTTACTGTTTTCAAATAAATGTGTGTTTTCTGACAAATCCATTTTTTTTACACTGGAATGTAAAAACATTATTTGCTTCACTAATATTTGGTCTGAACCAATTAAACTTCTTTTTTCAGATATTAACTGTCTGGCCGAAAGTTACTTACTTGGCCGAGGAAAATATTCGCTCTGATGAAGCACTACTCACTGGAGTAGATAGAATTTTGCAAACTTATATAACAACGGAAACTCTATTTAGTGCAAGCGCCACCATTGTAAGACATTAAAGCCATCATAATTCTGAATGAATAATTCTTTATTCGCTTTAGCTAAAGAATTCATAACCTCCACCAGTGGAATGAAATCTTGAAACAAGTCTTTATCGTCTGATAAAAGTCTACCCAGCTCTTCATTTAAAAATCGTTCTTGACTTTATGACTCTTATTTCGTTTGCATATGTTTTCGTGATACCTTTACATTAATCTTTGATACATTTTATTTCCTCTTCATTGAATCAATTTATTAGCGGGAGGAAGCAGAACATTGGCGATGAATATGAACAGCTGTTAAATGAAGAGTCGGGTAGTCTTCACCTTCTATTAGGTCTATAACTTAATTCGTGCAGTGAGAGTGAGAGTCAGTCGAGCAGAATATCAAAAATTGACTTGATTCATTCTTAGCTGCCAAGCGGGCTCAGTTCTTTGGTATAAGATCCACAAATTGCTAGGAAGATGGCTAAGTCAAAGCTTCAAATGGGTAATACTTTGAATAATACTACTGTGCATCTTTTATTAAATAAACGTTCAATATTCGCAATTATTTCTTTTATGTTTCTTTAAAAGCATAACTTTAATCTCGCCACTTATAGTTTTTGTTTGATCGCTGAGGAATTTAGCATGATGATACTGCTGGCCATTGAAATATCCTAATCGTTTGTTGAATAAGAATTTCTTGTACATGTTTGCAAAATAAAATTAACTTACATTACACATCAATTTGCTTACCAACCTTTTCGTCTTCATTTGCTCAAAGCTACAATTCAAATAC
Organism: Eristalis arbustorum; assembly: GCA_916610145.1. Lineage (NCBI taxonomy): Eukaryota > Metazoa > Arthropoda > Insecta > Diptera > Syrphidae > Eristalis > Eristalis arbustorum. The sequence goes on from OU744317.1 coordinate 30,595,404, forward strand.
CCGCTGCGTTCATTTTGAATGAATGCATTCATATTTAATGGCTCGGTGTGTTAAATTGGTACATGTTTTGTTTGAATGGAGAACCCACTTGTATGAATGACAACAAACAGAGTATTCATTTTGAAATCAGGTGATCGAATGGTGTACAGTGGTTGGATTTTGTTTTTGGTTTAATTACTTGTACACTATTCTTATTCATATGATTGTCATGAATAGAGTACACTGAAGTACTGTACATGTTTAGAGAAATAAACGAGTCCATTCGTGCAGATCTCTAGTACACATTCAGCAGCCTAGCAAGAATGTCAAACAACGCAATTCAGAACATTGTCAAATTAATTAAATTTATGCTACAGCTATGAGATGGACAATCTTCGAAGAGGCCAGATGGCTTTCTAGATGGCCTTTCTAGTGACATCAACACCGAACAGTGGTAGCGTCATGGATCCAAACAAGATCTAAGTGCGTTAAAACTAATTCAGATGATTCAGACAATCTCGCTGAACTCACATAACTTATCATGGGAAACACTCCGCTTTATAGACTGCCCAGAATACCTTCAAGAAAGTCTACCTTGATAAGAACCATTAGAAACCCCTTGAACGCAAGGAACTTACCCTTGCGCCTTTAACATCATTACACCTAGGATACTCGAACGTGCTCTTAACAACCTCGATCGAAAAGTCCCTGGTGACTACAATCCGACGGTTACTCTTCAGTAGGGTAATCTACTCCCATCGGGGAGATGCTGCGACCAACCGAAGAGTTAACTAGGGTACTAGGATAAGGAGGTGCAAACTCATTTCTTTCATGGCTCGTACCAATATTATAGGAGTCTGAATGCAAAGTCATTGCCCATGTGGACAACGTTGCAATAGCGGCGTCTAGTTTGTTTAACATAATGACAACATAGGCAGAGACATGTGAAATTGGCGTTAGCCCACAATATAGAGCACTACCTTGTGTTGATCTCCAGCCTCTCATCATCGATGATAACCTAAGCTGGAAGCTCAATAGAAAACAGTCTGTGCCCCATAAAGCTGTAAAATAGCAATTGGATGCAAATCTGGATAACAGCCGCGCATCGTTTGGGAAATTCTTATCTCGATTGTTAAGCCGACACTGATGCACGCTTAGTGGACAATACTAAGCAAAGCTGGAAAGCAGTCAACCGGGTGCACAGACTAGCCAGCATGCGTATCTGCTGGATGGACTACCTCATAATTCTCAACCTTCCAAGCAGGGGGCAACCAGCACAGCCTTCAGACTGAAATGACTTCGACTGGAGTCCAAACTCACCATCGGTCTCTTATCACTTACAACTAGTACTACCTCAACTCATCTTCGAGAAAAATTTGCTTCCAGATCGGACTGAATGTCTGACAAACAAAGAGCATACCCTGGCAAAACAAAATTCCGTGATCCATCAGATCATTAGAAGATGCTTTGACAAAAAGACGTCCTGGCTTCTTTGGCGATAATAAGCAGCTTTCTGTGACTTTAGTTCGTATATGTTAAATAAAATATTAAATTTGGGAATAAGGTGTCCGAACATTATACGTAGACTTAACACACTTCTACACCCCGGGGTGGACCTGGGCCTCAACCAACATGCCTCTCCAGCCAGCGCGATCTTTCGCCAGATGCCTCCAGCTGCGCACACCAAGTTGGTTGAGGTCCTTTTCCACTTGTGTCCGCTATCTAGTGCGAGGACGTCCTCTGTTGCGCTGTCCCAATGGCTCGGTTTCGAGACTCTTCGGGCCGGAGCTGTGGTGTCAATCCGCTCTACATGACCTAGCCATCTTAAGCGCTGGATCCGAAGACGCTTAAATATGTGCATGCCGCTATACAGCCCGCACAGATCGTTGTTGAATCTTTTCCTTCAGATCCCATCAACGCAACAACTACAAAAGACCGCACGCGGAACTTTTCTCCCAAATCGGCCAAGAGCTTCTTCATTCGCTTTCAATAGCGTCCATGTCTCTGCGCCATAGAGCAGGACTGGGGTGATCAGATTTGTGTACAAAGTCAACCTGTGTTTCGAGAGATGGCAAGAGTAATTCTGCACTTGATCTCGGTACTGGTGTTATTGTCCCTGTTTACTGCAGAGCCGAGGTCCTGGCCTGAAGTCCTTGACTACCCCAAAGCTTCTGCTGCCTATTGTGATGCCCTCTCCAAGACGTCGATGTTGTGCGTTCTTTGGCAATGACAGCATGTACTTTGTTTTGCCCTTGTTTACAGCTAGACCCATTTTAGCCGCTTCCGCTTCAATGGCAGCAAACGCCTCATTCACGGCTCGATGTGTTCATCCAATCACTTCAATGCCGTCCGCGTAAGCTAGCAACTGCACGGACTTTTGGAAGATCGTGTCTCTGGTGCAGACGTTTGAGTTTCGCACGATCTTCTTAGGTATGATCTTGAAGAAGTCACATGACAGCGTCTAAAGCCTTCTTTGACATTGAAGACGATGAGTTCTTTACCGAACTTAATGGAGCAGCGAGAGTTCTCCATCGTCATCCTGCACAATTTGACGAGTTGGGCAGGAATGTAAAAACTAAACGTTCAGTTGTATAGCTCGGCTGTATGCGCGCTGTCATATGCGGCCTTGAACTCGACAAATAGGTGATGGGTCGATCCGCGACTTTACTTACTTACTTATCAGGCAGACGAACCATGAAGGGTCTGAGCCTGAGCAATTGCTGCCTTCCATCGGTGACGGTCCTGGGCACGCTGCTTCCAGTCATCAAGGCCAAGCTGTCTTGCATCCGCGATTACTTGCTCTTTGTACCGGAGGTTCGGTCTTCCTCTCCTTCTCGAACCAGGAGGCTCGGATTCGAAGACCCTCTTTGCTGGAGCGTTGTTGTCCACTCGCTCGATGTGGCCGAGCCAGTGTAGTCGACGGATTTTTGCCTTCCGGACTACATCCACATCCTTGTACAGCTCCGTAGAGTTCGCGGTTGTGTCTTCTCCTCCATTCGCCTTCCTCGCAGACGGGACCATTCATCCGACGCTGAATTTTTCTTTCGAAGGCACCAAGAATCAGCTCTGCAGCTTTCGGCTCCATAAAGTAGGACTGGCAGGATAAGGGTTTTGTAGAGCATGACTTTGGTCCTTCGAGTCAGGAGTTTCGAGCCCAGTTGTTTTGACAGACCGAAGTAGCATCGGTTGCCGAGGGCGATTCTACGTCGGGTCTCCACTACGATGTCATTCGTGGAGTTTACATTTGCCCCGAGGTAGACAGACTCCTTTACTACCTCGAAATTGTAGCTGTCGATTGTGACGTTTTGGCCTGGTGGTGTGCGGCGGATCGTTGTTTGCTCGACAGCATGTATTTTGTTTTGTCCTCGTTGACCTTAAGACCAGCTCGTTTCGCCTGTTCCTCAATTGCCGTGAAAGCTTCCACTATGGCGCGTTGGGACCGCGCGACAATGTCGATGTCATCCGCGTATCCCAACAGCTGGACTGACTTGGAGAAGATAGTGCCTTCCGTGTTGACTTTTGCCCGCCGCACTATCTTCTCCAGTACCAGATTGAAGAAATCACACGACAGCGCAGCGACTTTACACACGGAAAATTCAAAAGCCCGAACTACTCCACCAATGACTTCTGCAGTCTTCAAGACTTCTGTACCAGGAACTTAATGAGAAGAGGGACACTTTGCTTGAAGAACTTCTCGTAACAACATGGAAGGGCTTAAACTATTCAAAGCACATTTTGGGTGATTCCCCTTTAAATTTCAGATCAACATTCGAGGCATCATCAAACCACAACTTCAAAGACCACTCCTTATCTTTCTGACACTCATATTTATGCAATCTCCCCTAGAAGCTTGATTGTCAGGCATAACACATCAAATGAAGCAGTTCGGAGACAGGCAGAGCACGATTGATTTAGACCATTTACCCAAGCGGCTCACCTTGTTGCAGGCCTTCGTTCGCAATTTGGCAGCTGTGACGGCTTGCCACACCCGGATGCCAAGGACCCACTGCCACCACCGACCCCCTAAAACCCTCCAAAAGCCTTCAGTCCCGTTCCTGCAACCATCAAACTGAAACCTAATCCCATTCCCGATTCGACACCAGATTGCGCCCATCCGGAGGTTATCTCCCGCAAATATCCAACGTTTTCAATTGGAAAATCCAATACCTGCCTGCCAGTGCCCACTCCATCGCGGATCGCACGCGAGCCACACAGTCTTCCTCTCGCTCCCACTCGGGCAAATCAAACATTCCACCGTATCGAGTCTAATCACATTTTTATTGGACAGGAGCACATTTTCCACTCGAAACTAGTGACACTGGCGCATGCTAGGCATCAAATGGCCGCAGCCACACACGCAACGCAGCCCAGCAGACCGGCCAGCGATATCTAATCCGGGGCCTCGTGTGCACACGGAGCAGACGCAGCAGCATCCCGCGCCGCAACGCGCAACGCTCGGCTTCCCCGAGTGAGACTGCAGTTAATTTATCTAAATTGAATTAATAAACCATGTTCAACATTGTGTGGTCTTATTAATTTATTCATGGCCGATACCGGCAGTGTGTGCGCTCGATCTGTGTTCGGGAGCACGAGCGGAGACGCAGCGGCCAGCCCGGCGCGGCGCGGCGCGGCTATCCGCCGACGATCTGTAATGACGTGATTGGTACTCGGTCGGTGCTGCACTGGACAAATGATCCCTGGCCGCATGGAATCGCATGCAAACTTACGAGGCCGACGACGACGATGCCGCAGCCAGTTGTTATCTCAAAGAGCCGAATGGATCCTCATATCAGAGTGCAGTGGACGCCGCCGCACCGCCGCACCGTGCTTGGAAGTTTGGACTCTTCGCAGCCGGTGCAGGACCTCGGCCTCAAAGTGAGTGCGCCGGGGTCCACCTAAGTCCACCTAGGTCCACCGGCATATCGAAAGCGTTGTCGCTTAATTTATGATACGGCCCGAGTGCTCATAAGCCATTATTATGGACACGCAACGGCTCATGACAGAAACTGTGACAAATTTTTAAACGAAAAAATGCGCCTTTGCCCGTAATTAATGGTCAGCGATGGAGTCGCCGGCGCGGCGCTGGTGCGGCGAACAGGATGCCTGCGCCGGGCTATCGCCTCGTAGGAAAGTCATCGCACTCTATCTCGCTGGGCTTAATGCGCTACCGAATAGATTATGATTGATCGTGGGTAGCCCGGAGTGGTTGAGATAAAGCGATTTGTCATCAATTTGATCGAGACGTTGGATTATGTCAGCGGCTGAGCGCGTGGATTAGATGGCTGTCCGCTGGGATGGTTAATGGGTCTCGTAAATAACCCGCCTGCCCAAAACTTTGCGCGCTGGAAATTATTTATGGTTTCGAGTTGGTTTTCTCTGCGGAGCATGTGCAGCAATTTGATCACATACTCACTGGGGTGAGAGTGAAATCGGTGGTGGTTTAGAGGTCTGTTGATGTGCACCTGTTAAGGAGGACCAAAGGGGTTGTGTTAGGTTTAGGAAGGGGAGTATGAAGGCTGACCATCACTTCCACTCGGAAGCCAAAGGACCCATTGGTGGAGTTTAAAATTCTTCTAACCTCTCGTGTCGCGTGGTGGTTGAAACCACCTCGTGCTCCTTGAGCATTTTAAAAGATTCGATATATTTGCATTCGCTATGCCCACAGTCTCTGTGAAGAATCTATGGCCCAGCAAAGCTAGGCCCCAATACTGGAGAACTGGACAATGGCAAAGTAGGCCTTGCCTTCCAGTTCACAGTAGAAGCAACAATGCCTGCAGAGATCGCTGGATTCCTGGTTCCATTTGCGGAGCATTGTTACTATCGGACAGTGTCTTGTGATCACTTGAACGAACATACGGATCGAGTTTCGGTCTAACGCAAGAAGCTTCTTTGTTTTGGTGATTTTGAGCTCTGGCAACTCTTATGTTGCCGTCTGAGAAACAATTCTGTGTAATGCACTGATCAGTGGTTTCAATGACGTTTCAGCTTCGCTGATGTTCATTTCAGATCCTTTTATGGCCAATCCGTCGAAATTGCCTTCAACCCATTTTAAAATTGAGACATTCTTCGTCAGTACCCTTAAAGACCGTGACTTCGGGAAAAAAAATGATTACACACTTAGCATGCAACATCAACCGTATCGTGGTAGGACTGGAACGAACCCTCAGCCACAAGCCAAGTAAGTTTAAGTCACAGCCGTCTAGTTGAAGAAGATCAGGTGTAGAAACTGGAAGCAGACGAGGCTGTAAGTCTGTCAACAGAATTTCTTCTGTCCACTAACTGATTGAACGGAACAACAGATTTGTGCCACCTTCTCACAGGACTGGTTTAGGAGCCTCCTCTTGACGTCCTCTCGGAATACTGTCATTAACACACTAGGGTGATCCGTGAATTATAAAAACTGAATTTAATCTAGACACCCAGGATAGGACTCAACGCCCCTACCCACAATGGCTACCACTAGATCTTAGCCATCCCAAACCTCCCCGTCCAAGTAAAGAAGAATATCTTATTGGATTGGTTTTGTATGCATTCCCATTACATATACTCCCACTACATCGCAATGGGATGCTATTCGTTGGCCAGATTGAAAAGAGTCTTGTAAGGAGAATATTCCAATTGGAACGTCAGCACACGTGTAAATCTGCTTCCTTATTTCATTTGGAAACTTGTGAGTGAGTTATGTCGGTGCTTTCAACCCCAACCGGATGTCGACCAGTGCGATTCCAATCAGCAGTAAAACGGATGTGAAACGAATCAAATTTAAGATCAGCAAATATGTTCTTAGATCGGCATCTGCTACGGGAATCGCCATCTAAAGGGTGTAAGAAAGCAATAAACACTTGTAGTCGATTTTATCAAAACAGATATTTACTTTTGCACGTCACTGTTCTCAGCACACAAACACCAATTTGTACTGCATAAAGTATCGGTTAATCTGATCGGATGATCTATCCGAAAAGTCTCCACTTCTATATATGACATGTTACTTATTATGTATTTAACACTAAGCAGTAACAGAAATAAAGAAGACCTTGTAACGAGTGGACGTGTGTTTTTCTTAAGTAGTGAAGTGAAGTTTTCTCAATTCTACCCCTACAATTTTCAGAAGTGGGATAAAGTGTCGATAAAATTAAGCGAATTAAAGTCAAACTCTCTTTTCGTCGCGATTGCGAAAGTAGGAATATTAAAGCTAGTGTTCGTGAACAAATAATCCATTGGGATGGATGAGTGGTCAATTTTCTTAGAATCAGCAACTGTATTAAAGCTGAAAGAAGTGCTACGTTTGTTGAAGGTGCATACATCTGGAACAAAGGCGGAATTAAAAATCCGAGCAAATGAAGCGGTGAAAGATTTGGTGGAAGACGATATTCGGAAATTAATTCAAGATGCTTCAAGCGGTCGAGAAAATGGGGTAGACGAGTCTCACCTAACAGAAGAACACTCATCTGCATCTGATAGCCAGTTAAACTGTTCAGAGGAGGAACAGCTCGACAAGGAACTGGAAAAGTTGCAAAGGATCTTGGAAAAGAAAAATAAAATTGAACAGCTAAGGCGGCAAATTCGAGAACTTCAGGTGGAGGAGCCATCCAGCTCGAGGTCTACAGTACCGTGCAGCTTTCAAGATGTTGAAGGTTCCATATGCCCATTTAGTGCTGATGATAATTTTCCAGTGGATCGATGGATCGAGCAGTTCGAGGAATGTGCAGAAATAATCCATCTAAATGATAGAGCTAAACTCATATATTGTAAGAGACTTTTAACGGGAACAGCCAAATTATTCGTGCGTACATTAAATCCTAAAAGTTGGACAGAACTGAAAACATCATTAAAAAGCGAATTCCGAAAGGTTGTGTCAAAATCGGACATATTTAATGAACTTCGTGAACGGAAAAAACATCGTGATGAGTCCACCCAGCAATATTTATTACATATGCAGGAAATAGCATCACATGGCGATGTTGACGAAGAGGATCTAATCCAGTTCGTGATAAAAGGAATTATCGACACAGAGGTAAATAAAACAATTTTGTACAGTGCAAATAACCTAAGTGAGTTTAAAATGGCTTTACGAAAATATGAGAAACAAAAAAATAATACTCGTCGGGCATATCCAATAAAAACATTCAATGCCATTGCAACACCTAAGACACGAACCGATCCATCAGAGAACTTTACCACAAAAGATCGCAATATTCACCACAAGAAGGATTTAACGAAAGTTTTAACGTGTTTCAAGTGTGGTAAGCGCGGACACATATCAACACAGTGTGGCCAACATAATCCGGTTATGACTCTTAATGATACCAACTGCAGTCTCCAAGAGTGTGGCGAAAAGAAATTGGAGTCGCCAAATATAGTAAACAAACCGAAAGAAGAACTGTCAATGTCGGCCAAGGATTTTGAAATTTTTGTTAAGTTTCAATGGAATTACAACCAGATGGAGAGTTCAATTTCAATTTTGGCGCTTTTGGACTCGGGCAGTCCAATTAGTTTCATCCAGGAGCAGTTTCTGCCAAGATATTTGCTGTCGAAACTCAGGAATACGGAATCAACATATTGTGGAGTCAATTCTAGTCCACTGAGTGTATTGGGAAGTATAAGTAGCAATGTAGTTTATGAAAACAATTTTATTGAATTGCAATTACTTGTTGTTAAAAATTTTTCAATGAACTATCCTGTTGTACTAGGTAGAGATTTCTTCAAGGAGGCGGGTCTGGCTCTTCAAAGCAAAATGAAATACAAGGACGACGCGAATCAAGATATTCTCAGAGCATGCGACGGTCATCTACAATCTTTGGAAAATCCTGCCGAAAGTACCAATACGGATGATCAAGACTATTTAAATCAAATTTTGAATATCGACACAAGTGAATTGACTGGTGAGTTGGAGATTAATATAAATAGTGCATTATCAGAAGATGTAAAGCAAAAAGTAAAAGCAATAGTTACTCCCGCATTTTATGCAAGTAATGATAAGCAGTTTAAAGTAGAATCGGATTTCAAAATGAAAATTTCGCTATCTAGAGATACTCCTTTTTATTGTCCACCTAGAAGGCTCCCTTATGCGCATAAGCTGGAGCTGCAAAACATTTTAGACGGTCTTATTAAACAAGGAATAATTCGTGAATCAAATTCCCCGTATGTTTCGCCAATAGTATTGGTTCAAAAAAAGAACAAAGAGTTAAGACTCTGCGTTGACTTTCGCGAGCTGAATAAAATAACGTTGCGCGATAATTATCCGTTGCCCGTAATAGAAGATCACATAGATCGTCTCAGAAACAAAAAGTTTTTTTCCACGCTGGATCTGAGAAATGGTTTTCATCATGTTCAATTGTCAGAAGAATCGATGAAATTTACTTCTTTTACAACCCCTTTGGGTCAATATGAATACACTAGAATGCCATTTGGGCTGAAAAATGCCCCGTCGGTTTTTGAAAGGTATATGAAACATGTTTTCGGAGGTATGATTTCGGCCGGAAGAATTCTTACGTACCTAGATGACATTCTGATTGCGACGCATACTATAGAGGAGCATTTGGAAATCCTCAAGGAAGTAGTTGATGTTGTCGTAAACAAGGGATTACTATTAAGATTTGATAAATGTACTTTTCTCCAAAATGAAATTATATATTTGGGGTACAGAATTACCGAAAATGGTATTAGGCCGAACGAAAGCAATTTAAACGCAATCCAAAAGAACCAAACAGATAATAAACTTTATTCCTACAGTCGTCGCAAAAGGCCTAAGACATACCAAAAGTGTGATTATGTGATGATCAAAAATGTTGTTACTACACCAGGAATTAATAAAAAATTACTCGCTAAGTATCGTGGTCCGTACGAAATTAAAAGAGTTCTACCTAATGATCGGTATGTCATTGGGGACATAGACGGCCTTCAGATAACTCGTTTACCTTATAAAGGCATATCAGCACCTACCAATATGAGACTATATGACGTAGGATTAAAACATTCCACAGGTGACAAGATTGAGATGGCCGAAGGACGTTCTTAGGATGTTGATTCGTCGGACCGAATAGAAGTTTGATTATTTTTTACAGCTTAACGATTATTAATGAATTTTTTCTTCCAGAAACCCAGACCTGCTTCCCGAATATCTTTTGCTGTACCATGTCCATGATATAAATCAATCTATTAACTTTACATTTTCCTAATGAATTTATTAAATAATTTTGTTCTGTAATATGAATTACTAATTTTGATTATTGATATTATATACTCCATTGATCATCAATTTAATACTTATATACTATTAATTACGAGAAGTGATTGTAATCGGGGCGATTATGCGATCAGGATGGCCGAACTGTAGTCGATTTTATCAAAACAGATATTTACTTTTGCACGTCACTGTTCTCAGCACACAAACACCAATTTGTACTGCATAAAGTATCGGTTAATCTGATCGGATGATCTATCCGAAAAGTCTCCACTTCTATATATGACATGTTACTTATTATGTATTTAACACTAAGCAGTAACAGAAATAAAGAAGACCTTGTAACGAGTGGACGTGTGTTTTTCTTAAGTAGTGAAGTGAAGTTTCTCAAATTCTACCCCTACACACTCAGTGTAGTTTGAGAAGCGTGAAAATAAACATCGATTTAAAAAATTAAATGCAATAACATGAGTGGCTCTACAGCATATAGAGGTCCTAGGCTTAAATTCTCAGCAACCACTCGTGTTGTGCGTGCTATTGTTGACTCACGAGTGGAAGGGACCTACAGTTTTATGCCGACTCCGAACGGCCAAGTTTGAGAAGCTTTTTCTAGACAGAATATACTCTTTGAGCATCGTCAGTGACTCGAAAGAGGTGGGGCCGAGAAAATTATTTTCGTCTCACAGAGCAGGAAATGAACCTACGACGCCGAGGTTGGGGTCGGCGCACATACCCGCAACGCCACGGGCTACCACCAAAAACTTAAATGTGCTTAAGTTAGAAACTGAACGGTTTTCCTTTTCTCGTGAACATCACTTTACTGACTTTGCACTGACTTCTTCTAGACCTGTGACCTATGGAGTGTCTAAGCCTTAACAACAGATGCCTTCCATTGGCGACTGTCATGAACACACTGAGCCGACTTGCACACGCTCTAACTATACACCCGAGGTTCAGTCTCCCTTTCCTTCTTGAACCAGGAGGCTCGGATTTGAAAACCCATTTTGCTGGAATGTAGTCTACCATGCGGTCGATGTGGCACAGCAACCTTTCGGAATGCATCCACATCGTGGTACAGCTCTTAAAGTTTGCGGTTCAGTCTTCTCCTCCATTCGCCTTTCTACCGACGCGGATAAACGGTGCCGTCTCGTCTGAATTCCTTCTTTCGAAGACTCAAAGAATGAGCTCTGCTATTCTGTTTTGTCACAACTTGCTTAGCAGGCCTGGCAGAATATCGGTTTTGTAGAGCATAATTTTCGTCCTTCGAGTCAGGAGACTTGCACCCAGTTGATTTTACGTCGTATCTCCATTATGGACGTCCCAGGTGGTGTGTAGGTTTTATTTGGTCGACAGCATATATTTCGTATTATCGTCGTTGACTTTAAGACCATCTATTCTGCAATCACTACGACACGTGAGAAACTCGCGACGATGTCGAACCCGTCGAGGAGCTTGTAGAAGATTGTGCATTCAGTGGTTACAGCTGCTCGAGTCACTAAAACTTAAAGTAAGGGCGCATCTCCTTGCCGAAATTCGGTGCAGGTTTCAAACGGCTCAGAGGTGCTTGAGCCGAACTGCACGGCTTTGCACCATGGCTTAGCTGGCACATAGATAGGCACCCCTTTGAATGACCATTCCCATTTCGTTCATACAGGTTATAATTTCCTCTTTCTAAGGGATGGATTTGGATCACCGGAGTAAGAAAGTAAGGGACATGTCCTATTCTTCTTTGGTTGGCGCTACAGTTCGGGGTGGGCATGGGCCTCAACCAACATGCCTCTCCATCTAGCTCGGTCTTGTGGTAGTTGCATCCAGCCACGCACGTTCAACATATTTAGGTCCCCTTCTAGCTGCGTGCGCCAACGTAGGCGTGGTCTTCCTTTACCGCGTTGTCCCTCGGGGTTGGAGTCGAAGACCTTCCGGGAGGGAGCATTGGTGTCATGTTTTATACAGTCATTGAATTGTATATGTCCAATTGTTAGCCCAAATTTTTTTCAGTCTCCTCAAAGTTGAGGATCGTTGGAGATCCGAGTTATTTCCTGTAAAATCGTTTTTTTCATTTTTTTTCAATGTTGGTGGCATTGTTGGCCTTACTTACTTACTTAAGGTGGCGCTACAGTCCGGGGTGGACCTGGGCCACAACCAGCAATCGTATCCAGCCAGCTCGAGTTTAGCTGGCTGTCTCCAGTTTCGCACGCATAGTTGGTTGAGGTCCCTTTCCACTTGCGTGCGCCACCTATGTCACGGTCTTCCTCTACTGCGCCGTCCCTCGGGGGTAGATTCGAAGACTTTTCGGGCCGGAGCATTGGTTTCCATCCACTCTGCATGACCTAGCCATCTCAATCGTTGGATTTTCACTCTTCTGGCTAAGCGTTAACTCCATTTTTCGATCGTAATTCTCGTCCTAATTAACAGACAATAACAAGTTTAGTCCATTTGAGCCTACCTACACGTTCTGTGATGTTGCCGTATCAGTGAGCCAACAGGTTGGTCGAAGTGTCGAAATATTACTGTCTTTCAGGCGTCCGTAGCAAACGATCCAAATCAGTCAATTTCACGGAGCGCCCTTCTCGAGAATTGGGCGTCGCTCAGAACACATAATGGCGTATTTATCGTAAAATGTTCCTTAATACAAGACCAAGCTGACAAAAGAATTGAAGCTGATGGACCATTTGATGCAACGTACGTTACCGTTTGTGTAGCTACAATGTCTCCTTCTTCTTCAGCATTGAATGCAGCAGCAGAATCCACAGCACTAGATGCGGATACACATGGGCGATGGAGTATGTTTTAAGGCTTACTTATGCCTTCCATTTCAAAGTGTGTCAATTCACCCAGGGACTTGAAGCTTATTGAAGCCTTGTGCCATATCTGTAATAAATCTTGTATTTTATACTCAATGTCCAACGACGGTAACAGGCAGTTCGCTGCATTTTAGTGCACGCTAAATACTAGGCAGGGCGACTTTTATACAAAGTTTATCAAACCGAAGCCCATTGGCTGTTAGAATCGTTGCTGAGTGACGTTTACAAGAATCGACAAGAATGTGTAATCCAAAAAAGCAAAGTAATAAGTGTTCAAAATCTACATATTTCTTGAGTGGTGTGTGTGAATTTGCATACAATGTTGAGCCCGAAGCACAAAATATTGTAAAGTCTAGTGACATAGATTTGGGTGTTGTATCAAATGTTGTTGTCTGACTTTCTCGTAATATACCACGAAATAAAAATTTCGACATTACAGCCGAGAAGATTGTGGGTCGTCGACTCCACTTATCGTGTCTAGGTTCAATTTGTGGTACGACAAAAATGCATTTCACGGCTTAACCACTTTCAAGACAGTGACAATGCACAAAGGGTACTCATGTCTAGAAAAAGCTTCTCAAACTTGGCCGTACGGAGTCGGCATAAAACTGTAGGTCGCTTCCACTCGTGAGAAAACAATAGCACGCACAACACGATTGGTTGCTGAGAAGCTAGGCCCTGGCCCCCTACGGGCAGTAGCGCCACCCATATTATTATATACCACAAGTCCTAAATGGCGGTAATGTCTCTGCCTCATAGAATTCTAGGGCCTCCGAAAGTCGTCGCAAGTGGTTTGTTAAGGGACCACACATTCCACGTGTAGAACCCCAAATCCTTGTCCTTGTTCATGGCCGTCAGCAGTAAGGCCTTCTCAACTGTGAATATTTTAGACAGGGGGGAAGTTAACCCAGCACGAAAACGTTAGCGGTTGCAGTAAAGGCTATCTAGAAGGCGCCACGAGGAGGTTGTTTTTCAACTTGACCTGTGCGTTTACGGCGATCGTTGTTGGCATCTAATCTAGTTGAGAATAATCAACAACTTCTACAACTGGATCTACTCAACCATGCCCTCTGCTAAACATTTATTTCGGTTTTGAATTATTTCTACGTATGCAAGATTTTATGGGACACATATAGCCTTGTAACTCCATTGAAATGGTAGACGCTATTTCGTATAATTCTTAAGATTCCGTCAGGGATCTGTCGTCCATGCTTTCCGGCGGAAACCGAATCAGCGCCATCTGTGACGATCCATATCCCATTCACGTCATCTCCGCGATTAGATGCTCCTCGATCGAACTGCAAATTAAGGAAACAACAGTCCGACAACACCGTCAGCTTAAGCCTGTAAATTTATTTCTGCAAGCATTTGAAAGCTAGCCTAGTTATCTAAGAAATAAGCAGCGTTTTAATGTTGACCCTCTGGCAAATCTGATCCGCATTCGACTAGAAAATTTGTCTCATTTCCATCCATAAGCCTGGCTATGACTACAATGGCAACTATCGTCTTTAAATGACTTTCTATCAAGTGTTATAAAGCAATGCGATGCGAAGCGTTGAAGCGTAAGCAGAAGCTTTCCCAGTTCTCCATTCTTTTCCACACGCCCGCCTTGCTCTCTCATCAAACAAAGGTCTTCATGAGCGTGATGTACGAGCCAGAAGTTCTAATGATCTGTAAGAGAAAAATCACGCGAATTTACTTCGACATCACCATCCAACAACCACTCACAGCAGAGAAGAGTGGCAGCGATGGCGAAAAGAAGGGCACCCTAAACAAGCCCTTCCTCTGAGCCTTCATCATGACGATAGCCACCAGCCGTTTCACCCGCCGGTCACACAGGTACCACTCGCAGAAGTACAGGGTGTCCGCGATCCGGGAACACTGCAAAGGGACACAAGACACAATCATGCACCCAGGAGCAAGTGCAACTCACATTCTCGTCCAGATGCTCGACGGCGTAGCAGTAAAAGTACATCTGTGCTCCGACGCCAATACCGAAGACGCCGAAGATGATTTTCGCCAAGCCGGGGGCCTGAAATGAGTTCGGTAAGTTGGGACTGTGTGTGATGTGGACTCACCATAATGAGTTCGAAGAAAATGATTCCCAAGGTGATGCTTGCGAGGAGAAAGTCCATGAAGATGATCAGGTTGTAGGCCTCGTTGAAGCGGTTGCACATCACGATGATTGCCTGCTGCCGCCTCACCAGGCGCGACAGCTCCTCGTAGAGCAGGTCGGAGTTGCACAAGCTCAGGCCTAGGCGATCGGCGGAGTCATTGGGGGACGTACGTACGTAAAGTTTGTCGGCTGACTTACCCTCTCCTAGGTGTCTCTTGAAGGCGACTTCGAAGTCGTGCTGCAGGCACTGCAGGCACACCGAAGCGTACATGGCGCAGTAGAGGAACATGCAGTCGACAATGGAGTTCGCGAAGACCGACACGTAGCCGGCTTGGAATGAGACGCAGAACAGCAGGGTGTACAGACCCTTGTGCCCCAACTGCGTCATGTCCTCGTACGGCAACCTGAAAGACAAGCGATCGGGATGACCACCAAGGAAAGGACCACGCACGACTCACGCAACGGCGAACGGCAAGCTGACCCACGTGTCGTTGACTCCATTGAAGCGCTGATAAGTCCACGCTATGATCGGCTTCGCGGCGTACGTCAGGTTGGTGGAGTTCGAGAAGAAGTGGAAGAACATCGAGCAGGCGGTCGAGAAGAACGACACCCTGGCAATCATCGCGTTCTTCCGCGGGTCCTCCGAGTCTGTGGAGAGCAATAAGCACACCGTGTTCTCAGCCTCGGCAAAACTCACCCGCCTTCAGATGCTCGAACAGCTCGTCCATGAGCTGGACGATCTTCCTGCGCTGGATGATGAATCCGATCAACTTCAGCCACGTGACCAGCTTCGCGAGAGTCGGACAGAAGACGGCCAGCATTTCGACCGGGTTGCCGCGCTGCAGCCAGATGAAACGGATCTCTCCGGCCATGATCAGCAGGAGAATGCTCAGGTTGAGCGCGACCACGCACGCGGACAGCGGCTTGACGTGCTTCAGTGGCCACAGGCCGATGTACCAAAGAAACCACTTGGCGGCGCGAAAGAAGGCCACTTCGAAGGGATCCGACCGTGAGATGAGCATTCTGACTTCAACTCCTCCTCGAATTCTATGGAAAACCACTGGTGTAGGGCGGTCTTTTTATAGACGAGGCGTGGTGCCGGAAATCAATATTTCGTCAACTGAATAATCGGTTGTGGTTTGACTCGATAAGTATCGACGTAAACAGGAATTAAGTCATTAGCCGGCCGGTGAATAATGCATCGCCGTTTGTGGGAATCAAGGGATGGCCGCTCACCGCAAGAGCACTGCTCGACGTGCATGACCTTCCGTTGACGAGGACTAGCTGCTTCTGGTTAACCAGCACCGGGTGGATATTTGCATGCAATGGAAGCTGGCTGGCGTCCGATTGAGATTAGTTCACGAATCGATTGTGTGGCTTGTGAAAGCACGACGCTGGACAAGCCCCCAAAATTACCGAGGACCACCCGTCTAATTTACATAGCTGACACCTACAATTTACAACACACTTCCTCATGTGAGCTGAATAATAGATGGGGCGGGTAACCGAACGCGTGGCTTCCGTCAATTTGGGGTACGAAACGAGATCTGCATAAAGTCCTTAAAGGGTTGTGTCTTCTCGGCATTTTGAGTTAGTCCTTTAAGTCGAGTAGACGGTCGCTTTTCGTGTGTGAATCCGGTGCCGAATTTCCTGATTCAACGTAAGTCCACAGGGACTGGAGGTGATTCTTGAACCGGAAGTGCTGGCAAAAAAATTAATTCTTATTCAATGTGAATTTTATAACGTCAGCATAACGATAAGAATTGGGGCCTAGATTCTACAGTCCCCACTGGTGTTGTGCGTGATTATTGGACCCCACGGCTTAATGGCTACTCCGAAGGGTGAATTTGGGGAAGCTTTTCTTTAATTTGTAGTGACGTGCAAGTGGCAGAGTCGTGAAATGTGAATGTTGCTAAATACGGGGGACAGGATTCGAGAACTTCTAAAATTGTTAACACGTCCTGCAACGCGCTGAAATTCTTCTACTGTCTGACACCAAATTTTGTAGATCTCAAAAAAAATATGTCAGTTTTCGAAAATAAACGTTAAAAAAATGGCCAGTAGAGAGCTCGACATTGCCCACTTGCCTTGCCAATTAATTGAATCTATTTTTCGGTGACCTCTCACATCGCTCTTTCAACATCTGCCTCGACTTCGGTTGAGATACAAGGCTTTAACACACGCCAATTTTAATAGCAAGCTTTTCTATTTTGTCGATACGGGAGATGGAACGTAAACGTTCCTCCATCCTTCAGTCTCACAAGGCCAAGGTAGGCTCATTGTGATGCCGCGTGGATTAATTACTCCTAGTCCTGCAACGACTTGGTTGGCTGAGGCCCAGGTTCACCACGCACTGTAACGCCATAAGAAGAAGAAGGAACGACTTAGTGCTAGTAATAAAGCTCCTTAGCTGGCCAAGAGTAAAACTTAGTTCGCTGAGGTTGTTGGAATAGTAGGCCCCCAAGTCTGCGTACCTTCGGCGTGCCAGAGCAATACAGGAGTAGAGAACGTGATTTGTAGTTTCTACCCCCTCTTCATCAATGCATTTTCTGCAGAAGTCGTTGCATGGGACACCCAGCCAGAGGGTGTGTCGATTGTTTTCAGGCAGATGGTGCCTTGTAGCCATTTGTGTGAATCTTAAGAAGATGCTAGGCTTTAACGATTGACATAGAAGGTGATCCTCCTCCTGGTTGTAGGGATTAGATTACACCAACTCTTGTCAAAATTAGCTTGTGTTAAAGCAGCCATAGGCAAGTATTTAATGTAGCTGGGCATCAATTAATATCCCTCTCCAGCCAAGAGGATCTCTTGCCTGCTCTTCACAGTTTCCCACACCAAGTTTTGTTGTGTTGTCCCACAGACACAGACGACGACGATGACGTAAGCAAACAAACGTCTTTGCAAACGTTGCTTACGTTCTCGGATGTGCTACATAGTCGACACTGATTTACACTTCGGTGCGAGAAGACAGAGTCATCATCTTAAATTGAATTCGGGAAACGGAAAACAGCTGAATAAGAGGTATTTTGTTAAAAAGGGACGCGCGCATTTGTAAATGAGGACGAAATAAGTTGCATTGTTGCAGAGGTTATTAGTGGAAGATTCTTCTGAACAGCGCTGAGTTGTCAAGTTGTCCGCTATATACATTCCTACATGTTTAGGCTCCTTTGACGGTGTGCTTAGTGTTGACTGTCCATTCTCACGTTTTATTCGATTTTTTGCCTCGAATCCGCATCAACACAAATTGAACCAAAGATTGCTTCACTGTGACAACATGCCTCTGCACCCAAGAACAGCACTAAGATTCTCAGCGCCTTTCGCCAAATTTGTCTTTTAAGAAAGGACTTGTTTGAGATGGTTTAAATTAAGGTAACTGTCGTTTCACTGTCAGTTTTCTTGTTACTTCTTCTTCTACTGGCGCTGTAAGTCTGAGGTGGTCCTGGGCCTCGGCCAACAAGCCTATCTACGATTTGGGGGCATCTGCCTACAAATTCGCACGCAAGTTGACTGAGACTTCTCTACACTTTTGCGCTCAGTTTCGTAGACGTTCTCTATTTTGTTGTCCCACAGGAGCGGTGTGGAAGACTCTTCCGGCTGTATGGTCTAGTCGCCTTAGGCATTGGATCCATAGTCGACTGGCCAGATTCAGTCGTCGTTGAATCTACTGCAAATATGTACTACCATGTACTACCAATGACCAAAGACGATCGCGATGCGCAGCTGAAGATCTGCCACGGTTTGCATGGTGTCAGTCTTCCAAGTGTATTAGAAATCATCTGCAATTCTATGCACGGTAGTTCAAGGCAGTGACAGGCGATTTTTACTAGAGCGCTTGATACCCGGGTAGCCGAAACATTTCCCGGGTCCCGGCAAATTATTTGATTAAGCTTCTGCATTATTGCTTTCATATAAGATTTAATCTCCGTCCATTTTGAATCTGAGCCGCAGATTTTCTTTTACAATTTTTACAAATCATACGATACTTTCATCATGCCCGATGTTTGTATTAAGATGTTTATTTATTAGAGAAATAACATCTTCCTTGCAAAGGATTTTATTTGCTTAAGAGCCACTGCTGGGGATGCCACATTTCGATATGCCAAAACTGCAATGATAGCAGCTCGATTGGTTAATAAACTCTCACGCATTAAATAAGACGAATCCCATCTTATAGGACAGCTTTGAATCAGATTCAGCTCTTTTAATTCGAGTTGTCTCATGTTTTCAAAACGAACGATAAAACCCAACAGTAAACTGATGAGAACATTGTCATCGATTTGAGACAACATGTAGACACGTAATCATGTTGTGTTGTTGTTTTGACTTACACGGTAACCAGCGGGTAACCGGTAGCGAACATTGCCGGTTACCCGCGAAGGTGGTCATTACCCGCAGTTACCGGGTACCCGGGGAAATGCAGAATTGGGTATTACCAGGATAAAATCAAGAGTCCTAGCATATACCATATATAACACGTCCATCAAGCCAATGACACGGTCGCAAGTCAACCACCCACCTATAACCCAATTCCTTGTTTTGGACCACAATCCAATTCCTTGCTGAAGTTGGACATCAGCTACAACAACAGAGACACCGAGTTGTTGGGATAGACCATTAATTCAATCGTGTCTCGCAAATATCTTCTTCTAGCCAACCAGGTCTATCCCGTGCACCCTATCTCCTGATGTCTCCCTATGTTCTGCAGACGCCTGTCTTGGCTCATGTGGCCATATAATTCGTGGTTGAACCTTGTTCTACAAAGGCTACCAACTTTCTGTCAAAAAGACGAAGAATCTCGTCATCCGCATTGAATATAGCGTATTCCTCTGAGCCGTAGAGCAAGACGGAGATGATCAAGGTCTAGTACGGAGTTAGCTTGGACTTTCGAGAGAGCTCTGCTTTCTCCATTGCCTCTTAAGCACATATAAACAGCGGTTGGCTCGAGTTAGTCCACATTTGAGCTCAGTACTGATCTTGTTTGTACTGCTTACTGCGAAACTGATGACTTCATTATGTTTCCTTCCTTGGTTATCTAATGGAAAGAGAATTGGCCTTAAGACTCTTAAGCATCTTGGAACACACTCTCACATGTAGTAAACTCACAGATAATTAATGTCCTTTTTTACTCTCTCTTCGATATCTCCCTAGTCTTCGATATGCTCATCTCGCGTTTGGATCCCTTCGACTTGGCATTCTTTCGCGCAGCCAAGTGGTTCTTGTGGTTTCTGGGCCTTTGGCCACTGAACCCCACCAAGCCCCTGTCTGCGGTCGCCATTTTTCTGCATATAAGCATCCTCTTCACGGCCCTGTCTGGGGAGTACCGCTTCACCTGGCTCATCCGAAGCCAGCCGCTGGAAGTGCTCGCCCTGATCTGTCCGATCCTCACGAAGTCCGTGACCTGGATGAAGGTGGTCTTAATCGTCTGTCAGCGCAAGCAAGTGGCCAAGCTCATGGCCGCACTGTTCGACCATCTGAGTGCAGGTGAGTAGGAACAGTCTCCATTGGCAGGAGTCTTAATACCACTTTTCCAAGCAGAGTCCAAGGACAAGGAAAAGAACGCAATGATCTCGCAGGTAACCTTCTTCGCCGCTGTCTGCACTGTGGTGGTGTTCGTCCTGTCCATCGCCACGAACGGAAGCTATGCGGCGAAGCCACTGATTATTTGGACGTACCATCACTTCACCGGCGGGACAAATGGATCCTGGGTCAGTCTGCCCTTCCAAATCGCGTAAGTTACCGTGTCTTTCAAGAGCCTTTGTACAATCCCATCCTACAGGCTTCCATACGAGGACATGACGCAGGTACGCAGCAAGACGCTGTACGCCTTCATTTACTGCGCCCTCTTCCACTCGGGCAACGTGTCAGTCTTCGGGAACTCAGCCATCGACGGGGTGTACATGTACTGCTGCATGTACATCTCAATCTCGTACCAGTGCCTGGAGAAGGACTTCAGGCGAGTGTTCCGGAAGCACACCGGTGACGGTAAGATCGGTTCACCAGTGGCTGGCTCTCTTGACTGTCACCTCGTTCCGTAGGATGCCCCGACCACGATGCCGAGGCGCTCTACGCGGAACTGGCCTCGCTTGTGAGGCGCGAGCAGAGCATATCCGAGATGTTCCTACTCCTCAACGGTGTCTACAAATCCATCATCTTCGCAGACATCGTCTTCGCGGGCATCACGCTGGGTGTGGTCCTGCTCGAGCTGCTGCTGGTAAGCGAACTTTTTTGACGGCAGGTCAGGCTTCATGATCTCTCGGTGATTTCAGGTTCCCGGGATGATGAAATTGATCTTCCTCCCCTTTGCCATGGGCATCGTGGTGCAGATGTACTTGTACTGCTACGGCGCCGAGCATATAAACGAGAATGTGAGAACGGGGGCTTGGATGTGAGGTGAATTGGGGACTTTTCAAAAGGCTCTCTTTTCAGCGCATGCATGTGGCGGGCACCCTGTACGCCTGCAACTGGTACGTGTGCAACCCGAAGGTGAGGCGATTGCTGCTGTTTGTCATCAAGAACACCCAGAAGGGGAATCTGCTGAAGATGCCGTTCTTTACACCGTCCTTGCCGCTGTTTGCCACGGTAGGTGGATCATTTGGGAGTGTGTGTGCTCGGGATGAACCCTTTGCCATTGCAGATCATAAGGACTTCCGGGTCGTATATTGCTCTTATGAAGACGTTCATCTAGGGACTTGGCCACTGGGGGAATTGCAGGCCAGGATTGTTAAAGCGGCCTGCTTGCGTGAATTTAGTGGAATGTGGACTAAGTACAACGTTTCTTGTGATTTGGAGGAAGCCACATGATTTGATGATGTGACTTTAAACTGAATAAATGTTTCTTTGAAGTGTTATAACTACTGCGCCGTTTCTTCTTGATAAACATGGCATGACGACGATGTTCAGTAGTGACATCGATTTCTTGTTTTCTTGTGTAGAGGTCTTTGGTTCAATCAATCCTAATAATCTAAGTGCTGCTGTTAAACGTTTACGGGTCATGGGGCTGATTTCTAGTCTAGCTTCCTTAAAAAAAGACAGGCGGCTCTGAAAGCTTGTAGAAGTTAACACATGCCTTGTTGTCATGTTTTTTGGTGTCAATTTGATACAATATAGCGTCGGTCAAGTTGACAGTGTGTGCTGTGACACGTTCGTGGGATCAACTTGTACGGAACATCATTTTGTTCTTCACGAGAAATACGAAGCACACAATCCCAAATAAAATTGCACCATTTTCGACTCAATTCGAAGTTCTGTTCTGCCTTCGTATTACACACATTTGAATTTGTTTGTTTCGCAATAAAAATAAGAAAGCTTGAAGTTTTTTCCGCAACAAGCCAGCATACTATAGCTCTTTGGCTCTAAAAACGGCACCAAGCATCAGATCAGCATCGCAAAACAAAATAAAGACAACCCTTAAAGATAGATGAAGTAACTTCGAAGACATGATATTGTACTCCACGCATGGTTACTGGCTTTGTATTCTCGTCACAATAGACAGTTACAACTTCGAAGTAGTAAAGGACTTCATCTACCTTGGCTAGTACAAACAACTTCAGCACCGATATCAAACGCAGATTAACTCCAGCCAACCGCTGTTTCTTTGGGCTCAAGAGGCAATTGAGTAGTACAGCCCTCTCTCGAAGGACCAAGCTCACATTATATAAGACACTGAATATCCCTGTCCTGCTCTATGGCGCGGAAGCCTGCACTATGCATACAGCGGATGAAGACGGGCTTGGTCTCTTCGAGAGAAAAGGTCTGCGTTCAATCTTTGGTCCTGTTTGCGTTGCAGTTTCCTGAAGAAGAAGATTCAATCACGGATTCTACGGGCTTTGCAGCGACATAAGTCCAGCCAGGAGTCTACGGATTCAACGCTCAAGATGCCTAGGCCATGTTGGGCCCATGGACAACACTGCTCCAGCCCGAAGACTCTTCGACTCCGAATCAGTGAGAGAACGCAGTAGAGGACGACCACGAAGCCGATGGCGTACTCAAATGGAGAAGAATCTCAACCAACTTGGGGTGCGAATTTGGAGGCAGCTCGCTAACGGTCGTGCCACCACTTAACTGCTACGTTAACAAGTGTCTGTGTAGTAAAATGCGAGTGCAAGTGCGACTTTTTTAATGCTACCTAAAGCAAGAAGCCTATCCGTGATCTTTGCCTTCAGCTACGCTCACCGTGGCGTTGTGGGTACGTGCGCCGACCCCAACCTCGACGTCGTAGGTTCGATTCCAGCTCTGTGCGACGACCCCACCACTTTCGAGTTACTGACAATGCTCAAAGAGTATTTCCTGTCTACAAAAAGTTTCTCATACAAAGCCGTTCGGATTCGGCATTAAACTGTAGGTCCCTTCCACTCGTGAGAGAACAGTAGCACGCACAACTCGAGTGGTTGCTGAGAAGCTAGGCCCTGACCCCCTACGGGCGGTAGCGTCACCCATATTATTATTATTATTAATCGGCACATAGCAACGCATCTAACTTGCAACAGAACCAACTGGGCTCAAATCTCCTGACTCGAAACGCTCTACAAAACCCATAGTTTGCTGTATGGAGCCGAAAGTTGTACGAGAGTCAAAACAACAAAGCTGATTCTTTGGGCCTTCGAAAGGAACAATTCTCCCCCGTCGGAAGAAAGGTGAATATAGAAAAAGACTGAACGGCGAACTTAACGAGTTGTAGCAAGATGTGTCAGGAAGGCCGCTCGGCTGCATTGAGTGCATGGAGAGCAACACTACAGCAAGGACAACGAATCTGTGTCCAAAGGAGAAGAGGACCCAGCCATCACGGACGCATGACTCTCAATATGAGCATATAGACAACATATTTGTGTGTGTCCTACAACTGCACAGATTATGTCTGTTAGATTATTTCCGGTGGCCGGTGGACAAAATGATTAGACTTTGATGATGTTTCATAAGAGCTTCCATCGAGCCATCACTGCGATCGTATTTTCTTAAAAGGATGTGGCTTGTAATACACATAATTTCCGAAAGCATTTGCCGGTACCGAGGTACCATTTAAAATTCTCCACGCCACGCCACTGCTGGGTGGACGATCCTTTTTCTATGATACCCAAATCAAGCCACAGTCTGACTAAAAGTATGTGTAACACTGAGTTCTTCTTGACGGCCACAGCACTTCATGATGCTGACACTTGACACCAAATGCCGGCCGCCCTTCAAACACGCTTGCAAACGTACATGCAAATGTGCCCATCCACATCCTGTACACTAGGTTATTGAATTTTCAAAACAGAAAAACCCGTCGCCTTTCCAGGTACACACATGGACATACCCGACCTCTTCCAGAAGCGACAAAAAAACAACGAGAATCTTGAATGTTCCCCAAGAACATTCGAAGCTCCCGAAGACCTCTTTGCCGCCAGCAACAGCACGTCAACGCGAACAAGTCAATTCGAACTTCGAGCGACCGCTCTTGACCCTAGTGCGTTCGTGAATCCGAATTGGCCATCAGCACATCTCGACAAAGACCTGAATTCCAAACAAAGCACATCGCCTCGGTGAAATGTGCCCCAGGGCGCATTGCCATCCACGTGCTCACAACTACGCTCGGCACAGGTCTCTCGCCGCGGCTCTCCATTCGATGGCGGGCAGACGTTATCCCCAAGTGAGCATCATGCCAATGTTGGCCGACATCACCGACTCATCGGCTGTTACAAGCCGATAAAAGCCCTCGACAGCAGCTCAAGGCTCACTCGGATGGGTCCCCATTCTCTTCCGCCAGCGAACGACCACACTCTCCCTTAAGCCCACCGCAGTGGAAGTAATTCGATGGCAGAAATTTCACCACAACCTCAAGTGCCATCGACGGCTCAGGGAACACACGGCCGAGCTCTCCATCACTTTCGCTACACATAACAGGACACCATATGCACTCCAACCGCCCGAACAAACAAACCTCTCCGCCAAATGCACTTTCCATCTGAACTACTTGA
Source organism: Eristalis arbustorum (assembly GCA_916610145.1). NCBI lineage: Eukaryota > Metazoa > Arthropoda > Insecta > Diptera > Syrphidae > Eristalis > Eristalis arbustorum. The sequence continues at coordinate 30,620,439 of OU744317.1, forward strand.
CCAATCGAATGGACACCGTCGGCGTGGATCTGCGCCGTGTCTAACGCCGTCTAACGTGGCGCAAGAAATGAAAAAACGCAAAAAAAAACCCCTCCCATCTGACCGCCGCGATCCGGCGTGAGCCGATAATTTGTCAAGTCACCTCATCGCATGGAATAATTTCACCTGAACTATTTTGCACTCCAATTACCAATATGAATTCTAATTAAGACAAGCGGTCCGAATGCCGCCCCGCGCCGTGCCACCGCCAACATCATCAGCAGTCATCTTCATCCACGTCCTCGGCCCGCGTCGGCACGTCGGACGCGAACGGTCGGTGAATTTGACATCGGCCTGCCGGACCAGATACTTCAGCGTTCTTGCGGCCGAAGTGTGCCTCTCAAGTGCGCTAGTTTGGCTGCCGCTCTCTATGGCCATTCTTCCATCATTTAACCATCCACTTCAGGTTCAATCAGTTGGCTCTTCATCTGTGCTGTGTGGCGGCGGTACCGTGGCGGCGGCGGCGGTGGCTCAGTGGTTGCTTGGTGGTTGCTCGGTGGTTGCTCGGTGGTACTCCGCCACCGCGATGACTCTTGGCAGCGGCCAAAACCAGTGGCAGTGGCAATGGCCTTGATTGCTCTCCAAGTGACGCGTACCTCGATAATTGGTTCTCCTCCTTCTCTCCCGCTCATTTGTCCGAAATTTTTGCGTGCCATACGCTCGCACGGACGGTTGTCAAAGAAAGCATTTCGTAACCCAGCTCGCCGCCCGGGGGTGCGTCGACTCAGGTGCCTCACGACAAAAACTTTCCTTCTGCTCCAGTTCGAGGTGAGCTTTGCGTGGCCGGCCACGCTGGCACGCTGCCACTCGTGTGCCTGCTCGCCGCCGAATTCTGGGCCAAAGTACTCAATCAAAACCGAAAACTTCTAACGGTCCATTCAAATCAATCGCTCGCGCATACCTTTGAGATGATAGCCCGACCGCGCCAGCGTCCCGTCCGACCGTGTCCACGTCCGGCACGGTAACTCACGTACAGGTAGTACCCGGGCGACGCATTGTTGCGCGATGTTTTCATTATACGGCAGTCAAATGCCACATAATTTGAAGTGCCGCACAATGTCCCCTCGCCAGGCTGACATCGAGGCTGACACCGAACCGGCGATCGTGGCCAAGCAACAACAATGGCCGGCAGTGGATACTGTATTGGAATTGAAAGTGGACAGTATTTGGCGCTTTCCCCCGCGAGATGTTGTTATTAATTCCGATTCAATCCCCCCCCACAGCCCCCGATCCGACAATCGACAGCACTTTCATCCATCATCTGGCCACTGGACGCAGCTCGCCTATTCAGAGACGGAATCGGTGGCAGTGTCATTGTGTGTCATTGGACCTGTGCGCTTTGGGCGCTGAAGAGGGCTTTTAATGGAGCCAAGTATAATTGGCCCTAGATGGCGGCGGATCCTTCAGACTCTAGGCGCGCGGGTGACGTGTTCTTGGGACGCATTCAAGTGGTGTTACCGTGCCGTTGCCGGTGTACCGACAAAGACCGTCCACATTTGAGAGACGTTTTTGTTGTCTTCATCGCTTGTGGACGCGGCCTGGTAGTTCGGGTGATTGTGTGTGTTTTTGTGGCTCGGGTGCTTTGACAGGTCTTTCGAGTGCTTTTGGAAAGTGGAGTAAATAGTTTTACGATGAGTGACCGGAGAAGGCTGCTCGCCGCAATGGTGTCGTGTGTGTGTGACATTTTGGAGCAGATCGAATTGTGTGTGCCTTACAGTGGTGTTCTAGATTCTGGATTCGAAAGGCGCGAGTCGCTAGGTGATTCATGTGCAAATGAGATCGCCGCAGTCGAGAGTCTGACGGTAGCTCGGTGGTTGTTGAAGTTTGTTGACTTTTCAGTAGCTCGGGCTGGAATAACAACGGGTGTCTGAGAGACGGTCAATTTTGACATATGGCCCGAGAGATGGAAGCTAACATGGCGCAGCCGTCGTTTTGAGACTCAAAGTCTACACACTTAAGTGCGTGCGTCTCGTGGTGATGCAAATGTTTCTATTCACTGAATTCTTCAGACCAAGTGGCAGTGACAGGTTTAGAGGGAGAGCCTTAAATTAGCATCTGGGGGTTGCGTGTCTGAAGTGAGTATGATTTTAAGTTCAACCTCCATAGAGAGTGAACCATTGAGAAGTCTGAAGGTTGTCGTGTCTGACTGCTGGTTGTCAGTAGTCACACTTGGGCAAGAGTAGGCCCGTGTTCCTCTCGGTTCGTAATGATCCTGGTCCGCAAAATAAAAGTACTAAATTTCAGATGGTTAGGTCACGTCGAGCGAATGGACACCAATGCTCCGGCCCGGAGGTGGTGTCGTGAAAATTATTTTCGCCGCAGCGAGAAAACGCACAGGAATCGAGCTACGACGTCGAGGTTGGGGTCGACGCACATATCCACAACGCAACGGGCAACGGGCACGCAGCTAGAAGGGGACCTAAATAAGTTGAACATGCGTGGCTGGAAGCAACTAGCACAAGACCGAGCTAGATGGAGAGGCATGTTGGCTGCGACCCAGGTCCACCCCGTTGTAGCACCAGCCAATGACGAAGCAGAAGAATTCCTTTGATAAAGCAAATTTTGACGGCTGAGTCTAATTCTACTCGGGCAGGTTGTTTATCGAGATACGAGCAGATATCGCTGTAATTCGTCTCGTCCCTGCAGCATCTCCGAAAATTATTGTAAGGAATTCTAATGAAGATTTCTGACATTCGAAGGTGGCAAAACCATTACGACTTGTTCCAGCTTAACTTCATGTGTAGGACAAGACCCAAGAATTGGGCTCCAAACATTAGGGATTTAAGCTGGATTCAGGGGACTTCAATGGAGGGTTGTCTGACCGTATGGAAAAAAATCTTACTGCTTCTTTTGGAATGAAAAATGTTTCTACTTCCTTCCTCATTCCTTAAATTGAAAATACTAAGTTCTATTAATGTCACTTCTTGTGTCTTGTTGCTCTTAGTGAGCTCAAGGCCTCTTTGCCAAACTTTAATTTGAGCTCATATGCTATCCGCTCGTTTCTCCACCTCACTGTACATCCTTTTACTTCTCACATAATACCCTAACTCACAGACCAACGTTGGAAGCAATAAACATCAAATACATAAAGGGTGATTTTTTAGCTATTATCTTTTTGGCAACACTGGTTTAAACAACTGACTCACGTTTCGGTTTATGAGTTGGTGGCATCATTGAACCGTACTTCTTCAAAGATGATGCGAATCTTAACGTAACTGTGAATGGTGAGCGCTATCGTGAGATGATATCCAACTTTTCTTTGCCCAAAATACAAGAGCTTGACTTGCGTGACATGTGGTTTCAACAAGACGGTGGCACATGCCACACAGCACGCGCAGCTATGGACTTCTTGAGAGGCGGGTTCGGTGATTTTATTTCACGTTGGGGCCGGTCAATTGGCCGCTTAAATCGTGCGATTTAACGCCTTTAGACTATTTTTTTGTGGGCAATGCTAAAGCTCATGTCTATATAGAAAAGCCCGCTTCAATTGACGCATTGGAAGACAGCAGTGAAGCATTTATTCGTGAGATACCGGCCGGAGCGGATGGACCATTTGAGGCGCAGTCAAGGTCAACATTTGCATGAAATAATCTTCAAACATTAAATTTTATGGATCGTCCTATCGGTTCAAATAAATATTTCATGCATTTTTCTGAATTTTATGTGTTTTTTTTTCGAAAGACGTTCCTATAGCTTTTAAAAAATCACCCTTTTGTTCCATAAGGATCAGCCAATCCAGTTGGTGACTCCCAAGCTCCCTTGGTTTCGACCAGTCGTTGACTTCGAAGTAGATGTCTATTTCCCAATAAGGGGGGCGTAGACCATATAAAAATAAAAAAAATAATTTTGGTGCTAAAACCATCATTTCTGAACCAAGTTGCCAAGGACATCAGCACTCTATCTCTTACCATTTAGGAATCTATAAGGAACAAACATGCATTGATTTTTATTTATAGAAAGAAGATATACAGGAGAAGATCGAAGATGCTGAAAGCACAAGCCCGATTAATTTTCTTCAAATTGTCAGAAATACGCTTCGTCAGAATTCCTATGTTATTTACGAGCAGAGGCTCCATTCGCAGTCAAGTCATGATTATATTCACCTTGGAAAGACGACCAGCTGATATTACCACTTTGATTGATAGTCAAGCGGCCATTAAAGTAATTTCTGCCGCATTGTCAGCGGCGTTCGGGTGGTCTATGCTGGGTCCTGTGTCACAAAGATATAACCTGCAATGAAGCAGCGGATTAATGTGGCCAAAACCAACCCATCCTAGCGAATCCTATGCATCATCTCTTGCGGAAGTTAAAACGAAAGTGCATGACACGATCATAGAGGCAGCTAAAAAAGGGGGAACACTCTAAGCAACTGCGAGACCAGTCATGTATTTTTGTCAAGAAGATTTGGTTGATAGACTTGGGACTTATTAGATCCTACGGTTTGCCATGTGTGCATTTGACGGATGAAGACCGTAGCCTAGATCGTAGCAACCTTGTAAGATGACCAGCAATCAAGGATTGACAAGGTGCCCGAATTTTAGGCAAGTCCATATAAGTCTGCCTGGTTCCGAGGGAATTAATATGGATCGGCCAGGACCTGAGAAACTCTCAGCAAACACTCGTGTTGTGCGTGTTATCGTCGTCTCAAGAGTGGAGGAGACCTACAGTTCAATGCCGAACCGGAACTGCCAAGTTTGAGAAGGTCTTTGAGCATTGTCAGTGACTCAAAAGAGGTGGTGTCGCTCAGACCAGGAATCGAACCTACAACATTCAAGTGCATTGGGGTCGTCGCACATACCCAGAATGCCACGGTTAACTATGAAAAGAGTAAGATTAAAAAATAAGTAAATGACATGCCATGGAGCCGGTACAGTATCTAAGAAGACGGCAGTTCCTTAGAGGGACTCATCACCAATTTGCATCCGTTTTGTTTGATCTGTCTGCTCCTGATCATCTGTCTCCACTCGTCACTTAATTACTTAAAAAGGTCCCTATCTGTAGTTCCCTCTGAATCGCATTCGTATATTATGACAAACTATAGCTTCCGCTGTGCTAAGACTGGCCACTTCAACTTAGTGTCATAGGCATTGACTAAGAAACACTTCAAGACGATGCGTAGAACGAACTCAACGCTCATCCACGTCATTCGAAGCAAGGCAGTCTGGTCACAGACGACTGGCTGCGCTGAGAAACGCCTTCGCCAAGACATTCTGCATATTGTTCCAAGCCAACATTCCCATGTGAACTCCAATTAATTCTCCCACCCAGCAGCTAGTCCATGCGCAACAGACACAGCCACAGATTACCTCATCAACGTGCTTGATCTCCAGTCCCCCGGCTGGCAACAAGGCCCGAGTTATGAGACTCCGCCGTCACTTTAATCACATCCAAGCCCAGCACTCCCCCCAGGCAGCGAACGCATACCGATCGGCGTCTCCGCCCCAGATGGGCCGCTGCTTAAGTGGATCCGTACGAGCGCGGTACCCGGAAATTAATCGCAGGGAAACCGCATTTCGATCCCAAGGTAACCACAAAATCGTTACTTCCGAATTAATCTATCTCGCATTCACCCCGAGTCCTTCCCCTAAGCGGCGCGGCGCACGAAAATTAATTCCACAAATGGAACGCCGTGTGTTTCCCATGACCCCATTTGCCTCGGCATTCCTGTGGGAATTCTTCAATTTGTCCCGTCTCCTCTCGTCTCCGTGTCGCTCCGGCCGTCATCAGATCCTCACCGAACGAGACACAAAATCACAGGAGCCACAAACAGGTTGCTGGCGGAGTCCTTGTGCGCGAGCAAAACAAAAAACCGAAACGGAGAGATGAGAAAAAAAAACACCGATGAGAGCGTTTCTCACGATAAACGAGGACGAAAGCCGAGGCGGGTTCATTGTCCCCGCGCAGCCGAAGATGAGGCATTCTGCAGCTACTCGCTCGGCTAGCAAACTCCCAGGATGCACGCAACAGGATGCCGTGACGGCGGCTCTGCTCCTGTCACAAACTGTTTCTAAATTTGGCCGTGCACTGCACTCCGTCCAAATTTGTCCCTCTCGTCGACTTCCGAGTTCCGTACGCTGTGCTCCGAATTCCATCGCGTCAGGAGCAGAGGGAACAAAAAACCGATCTCGCATCGATGCCTGCAGGTGCATTCGGATCCCTTTTGTGAATTCATTCCACTTGCGTGTTCGCTCCCACAAGCGCTGCGTACCCCGGCGATGTGTGCAGTCCAGTCTATCCCCGGGAAATCATTACAGGTTGGCAAATCCATGTGATCGAGCAGTGATCGTGAGACAGCCAGCAAAAAAGAACAGCAGACAAAAAGAACACGAAACGAAAGATTCAAATGCGCACGGACAGACAGATAGACAGGTACACCACTGGGGCTGGGCCCACAGGAAGAATGGTGTACTGCGTAGGCAGGTAGGTGGATGCTCACGCCAGGCCGCGCCGCGCCGCACCGGTCCCTATATGCAGATCATCGTGATCGTCATTGCCCCGGAGATGATGATCGTGTTGCTGGTGCCGGTGGTGCCGCTGGTGGTCATGATGGGGACCCGTTCATGAATACGAATTCGGGATTATAATCTCCGTTTTGGATTCGGCCGCGGTTATCATTTCCTTTTTTGGGGGGCTCTCTGCGCTCTGCGCTCTGAGCTCTGCACTCGGGCGAGCGGTGCTGTGTGCCTGGACCCATTGAGTTTTTGGATCATCCACCATAAGAAGGGGCTCATGTGACAGCGGTAGCGCGCGGCACACCTTCGCTCGCATGAAGCGGATGCTCTGCTCCGGGCAAGGCTTCCCTGCACTGTGTGCGGCAGAAGGGGACGAACGGACACGGGGAGGACTGCGATCTGCGTTCGTTCCCTTTCTCGCTGTCCATTGTGACAAAGGAGAGGAGGACAAAAGGCTTTTATTTAGACGTATCCGGTAATGCGACCTAGCACCTCGGTGGAACTAAGGTGTGTTTCCCACCTTGACAGCGGGGTTGTACACATGTTTCTCGCTGAGGTGTGTACTCGGGATGTGAACTGGAGACAATGTGCATGAGGGAGCACTTGAATGGGAAGACGTTTAGGAAAGAGTTTCAAAGCGCAGCCCTCGAATGGGTGGCAACAGGGCGTGGTTACGTGGAGAAGGGGCTGAATACGAGACGAAACTGACGGAACTCACGGGACTGACGAGACTGACGAGACTGACGGGACTGACGAGACTGACGAGACTGACGAGACTGACGGGACTGACGAGACTGACGAGACTGACGAGGCTGACGAGGCTGACGAGGCTGACGAGGCTGACGAGGCTGACGAGACTGACGAGACTGACGAGACTGACGAGACTGACGAGACTGACGAGACTGACGAGACTGACGAGACTGACGAGACTGACGAGGCTGACGAGGCTGACGAGGCTGACGAGGCTGACGAGACTGACGAGACTGACGAGACTGACGAGACTGACGAGACTGACGAGACTGACGAGACTGACGAGACTGACGAGACTGACGAGACTGACGAGACTGACGAGACTGACGAGACTGACGAGACTGACGAGACTGACGAGACTGACGAGACTGACGGGACTGACGAGACTGACGAGACTGACGAGACTGACGGGACTGACGAGACTGACGAGACTGACGAGACTGACGAGGCTGACGAGGCTGACGAGGCTGACGAGGCTGACGAGGCTGACGAGACTGACGAGACTGACGAGACTGACGAGACTGACGAGACTGACGAGACTGACGAGACTGACGAGACTGACGAGACTGACGAGGCTGACGAGGCTGACGAGGCTGACGAGGCTGACGAGACTGACGAGACTGACGAGACTGACGAGACTGACGAGACTGACGAGACTGACGAGACTGACGAGACTGACGAGACTGACGAGACTGACGAGACTGACGAGACTGACGAGACTGACGAGACTGACGAGACTGACGAGACTGACGAGACTGACGAGACTGACGAGACTGACGAGACTGACGAGACTGACGAGACTGACGAGACTGACGAGACTGACGAGACTGACGAGACTGACGAGACTGACGAGACTGACGAGACTGACGAGACTGACGAGACTGACGAGACTGCCGAGACTGACGAGACTGACGAGACTGACGAGACTGACGAGACTGACGAGACTGACGAGGCTGACGAGGCTGACGAGACTGACGAGACTGACGAGGCTGACGAGGCTGACGAGACTGACCAGGGTGACGAGGCTGACGAGGCTGACGGGACAGACGAGACTGACGGGACTGACGGGACTGACGAGACTGACGAGACTGACGAGACTGACGAGACTGACGAGACTGACGAGACTGACGAGACTGACGAGACTGACTGAACTGACGAGACTGAGGAGACTGACGAGACTGACGAGACTGACGAGACTGACGAGACTGACGAGACTGACGAGACTGACGAGACTGACGAGACTGACGAGGCTGACGAGACTGACGAGACAGACGAGACTGACGAGACTGACGAGACTGACGAGACTGACGAGACTGACGAGACTGACGAGACTGCCGAGACTGACGAGACTGACGAGACTGACGAGACTGACGAGACTGACGAGACTGACGAGGCTGACGAGGCTGACGAGACTGACGAGACTGACGAGGCTGACGAGGCTGACGAGGCTGACGAGACTGACCAGGCTGACGAGGCTGACGAGGCTGACGGGACAGACGAGACTGACGGGACTGACGAGACTGACGAGACTGACGGGACTGACGAGACTGACGGGACTGACGAGACTGACGAGACTGACGAGACTGACGGGACTGACGAGACTGACGAGACTGACGAGACTGACGAGACTGACGGGACTGACGAGACTGACGAGACTGACGAGACTGACGAGGCTGACGAGGCTGACGAGGCTGACGAGGCTGACGAGGCTGACGAGGCTGACGAGACTGACGAGACTGACGAGACTGACGAGACTGACGAGACTGACGAGACTGACGAGACTGACGAGGCTGACGAGGCTGACGAGGCTGACGAGACTGACGAGACTGACGAGACTGACGAGACTGACGAGACTGACGAGACTGACGAGACTGACGAGACTGACGAGACTGACGAGACTGACGAGACTGACGAGACTGACGAGACTGACGAGACTGACGAGACTGACGAGACTGACGAGACTGACGAGGCTGACGAGACTGACGAGACAGACGAGACTGACGAGACTGACGAGACTGACGAGACTGCCGAGACTGACGAGACTGACGAGACTGACGAGACTGACGAGACTGACGAGACTGACGAGGCTGACGAGGCTGACGAGACTGACGAGACTGACGAGACTGACGAGACTGACGAGACTGACGAGACTGACGAGACTGACGAGACTGACGAGACTGACGAGACTGACGAGACTGACGAGACTGACGAGACTGACGCGACTGACGAGACTGACGAGACTGACGAGACTGACGAGACTGACGAGACTGACGAGACTGACAGGACTGACGAGACTGACGAGACTGACGAGACTGACGAGACTGACGAGGCTGACGAGGCTGACGGGACAGACGAGACTGACGAAACTGACGAGACTGACTAAACTGTCTGAATGATGACTCATGATTGATGATTGAACTGACAGATCGAACTAACTGAAGATCCGCAGCGGATGTGTTCACTGGTCAAGTGCACTCCCTGGCACCAGAAACAATTCCCTCGAAGAAAGTGGCATACAGACCTACTTGTTCATCTGTTTGTTCAGCAATCTCGGCACAGACTGCGTGTTTCCACGAGCACTTGTCCGCTCGCAAGCCACTCACGCTGGAAATTCCGTTTCCTACGCCCGCACTCAAGGCAGCGACATAACTTGGTCAAGCACAAGTCAAATCGAATTTGTCTCGCAGCCAGCGGGACTCTGTCAACGCGCAGATTGAGAGATGCCAATCAGCGAATGTGCTCCATCAAATGTCCAATCAATTGAACAGCTTAATCTGGAAGTTACACTTGTGGGTCGTTAAACTTGCCCACCGCGCACCGTCCACCGCTCGGAGTGCGCAGTGCGTGCCTAGTGCCAGCGATGGAAATCACTCGTAAAAACCAAATCCACTTGAACACTTCACAGTCGAAGTAGGCGCATCAAGTGTCTACTTAAGTCGCTCTCCGCCAATTTCACGCAGAATACCAAAACAAATTAAGACGAGCCGAACGACGAGGAAGAAGAATGAGCAACACAGCAAGGCAGAGTCCCAGAGTCACAGCGCACACTCGATGACGGGCCGCGATAGACCTACGAATTTAGCCCACCAGCCAGAGGACAGCACCGCACAGGGCGGAGCGGCCAGCTGAAGAACCACACGTCCACACCGGCGGAGTTTCCGTCTTTCTTCGAATTCATAAATAATTCAATTTCGTAATAATATCAATTGCACAATTTTTTGCCGAGGAGAGCCAGGGATGGGAGGCTGACGGTGCCTGCACGAAGCCTCCTGTGGGAGTGCGCTTATTTCCTGGCGCATAATTTCTATCCGATCGGGGCTGCAAGTGTGATTTGCGTTCGTTCGCTGCACGGCACGCTGAGTGGTCTTCGCCGGCAAATGAACTCTGGAATCATACATCACCGCCGAAGGGATACACTTCCCACTTGATCGCGACTCCAGTCTGCGTCTGGAGCTCCTTTCGTGGCCGACGTGCACGCTCGATCTGAGCGAACGGCTAAATCAAGTGCACACATGCGAGCACGCGTGCACGTCGCACAGCTCCGATATGGGCCGCATCATCGATGACATTTATGGATCATAACAATGTAATTGAGTCCCGCTTTTAATACCCTGGGGTATCAATTTGGAGCTGCGGCCGGCCTGTGCCGGTCCCCGGGCAGGTTATCTAATTTAGTGCTCCGCAGCAAATGGACACTGGTCGGCTGCGAGGACTGGACATAATTGCATACGTAGATGGCGAGGATACGACTTAAATTGGCCGACTGTTAAGGAGGTCTGTGTATTTCCTTGATGGACATCGACTGGGTGGGATGTCACGAGGCGCGGCGAGGTGCAGGCTGTGTCTGAGACGGCAGAGGGGAACGTATGGCGTCATGTGAGACTTCACTTGACCGAACTGCGCCACCATCCGATAGTCTCCACACGGTCTCAACTCACCACTCGCTTTTATTACCAAATGTGGGATTAGCCCAACTTCTTGTGGATTTTCGACATACCACATTTTCAACTAAAAATTTAATTTCCGCTCTTGCCGCTTCTAATTTTTCGGGTGAAAGACGCCACGGACGCCAAGTCCCCGTCTGCGCACGTTTGTTGTAGATACCTGATGTTAAACTGACGTCGCGCTAAAACACATGTTAAGACCGAGTGTTGTAATATCATCATATTTCGAGAAGAGACTCGCAAATGTCGTATTCGGATGGATCGTTCCGTCTGTACGCTTTCTGTTATGTTGTTGTCGATTAGCCTGCCTCGTTCACCAACCAAATATTTCAAAAAGTCGCTATCATGTGAACAACAAAACGTCTGTAGCCTTCACTGGTTTAGTTTTGCCGGTACAACGGGGATATCTGCTCCGGTGTCAATCAAATAAATAATACGCGGCTGAGGTATATTTTGTCATTAAGCGTGTTTTCTTGACTTGACTGATACTCAGTAAAACACTTTTTTGCTGAGTTACATTTTTCTTCCGAAAGTTGGTACGAGTATTTACGTCCATTGCATCAGATGTGATGTGATGTGCTTGAGTTTTTCACCGCGAATCAGTAATTCTCTTTGCGAACTGTCAAGCTGAAATCGTGATACACAAACGGAGCTGAGCTGTTCAGGCGCTCAACATGGCCCGGTCATCTTAGACGTTGAATCCGTAGACGTATGACTACACTCCCGTCGCTGTACAGCCCCTACAGTTTGAGGTTGAATCTTCACTTCCAGAACCCGGCAACACAAACAGGACCAAAGATCGAACTCAAAACTTTTCTCTCAAAGAGACCAAGGACTTCTTCATCCGCTTTCGAGATTGTCCATGCCTCCGCGCCATAAAGCAGGACTGGCATGATCTGTGTCCTATCTAGAGTCAACTTGGTCCTTCAAGAAAGGGCTTTATTACTTATTTTCCTCATGAGCCGAAAGAAACAGTGGTTGGCTACAGTTCTCCTACACTTGATCTCGGTACTGATGTTACTTGTACAACTTACTCCGGAGCCGAGGTTGGTGAACACCTTGACTACCTTGAATTTATAGCTACCCATTGTGATGCTCTGTCCAAGACGTCGACGTCGATATTGTGTCCTTTCTTGGGGACAGCATATACTTCGTTTTGCCCTCGTTCACCCCGGATTCATTTTAGCCGCTCATCTCGTATTACGTCAGCAAAATTTGGCAGCAAACATGGCGGTTTTTTGAAAAGAGTAATCTTGTAGACATCAATTCTGACGATAAGTCCCCGAACCTCTCAAGAATTTAATATTTAATGCTGTCATAGAGTGTAGTGTAATTTAGACGTGTCTGTTGAAAGCTGTTTGCACTGCACTAATCAGCACGTACCAGTGTGGCTTCCGGCCCGGCAAATCGACTGTAAACCAAATCTTTACACTAAGGCAGATCCTGGAGAAGACCAGCGATGTTCAAATCGACACTCACCATCTTTTCATCGATTTTAAAGCCGCATACGATAGCATTTATCGCAAGGAGCTACTCGAAGCGATGACCGAATTTGGGATCCCGGGAAAATTGATCCAGTTGTGTCGCCCCATTCTAACACATACGCGATGCACCGTGCAGTTCGGCACGAAGCATATGAACCGTCCGAAACCTGCACCGGATTTCGTCAAGGCAATGCGCGGTCGTGTGATTTCTTCAATTTGGTACCGGAGAAGATAGTGCGGCGGGCAAAAGTCAACACGGAAGGCACTATCTTCTACAAGTCAGTCCAGCTGTTGGGATACACTGATGACATCGACATTATCGCGCGGTCCCAACGAGGCGTAGTGGAAGCTTTCACGGCAATTGAGGAATATGCTAAACGAGCTGGTCTAAAGGTCAACGAGGACAACACAAAATATATGCTGTCGAGCAAAAAACCATCCCCCCGCACACCAACTAGACCAAAACGTCACAACCAACAGCTACAATTTCGAGGTAGTAGAGGAGTTTGTCTACCTCGGGGCAAATGTAAACTCCACGAATGACATCGTAGTTGAGATCTGGCGTAGAATTGATGCTACTGTGCTCGAAACTCCTGATTTGAAGGACCAATGTCAAAACTCTTATCCTGCCAGTCGAGCTTTATGGAGACGAAAGCTGGACACTAAGCAAAACTGCCGAGCTGATTCTTGGTGGCTTCGAAAGAAATTTCTACGTCGGATATTTGGTCCCGTCTACGTGCAAGGCGAATGGAGGAGAAGACACAACCGCGAACTGCACGAGCTATACAAGGATGTGGATGTAGTCCGCAAGGCAAAAATCCGTTGACTACACTGACTCGCCCACATCGAGAGCATGGACAACAACGCTCCAGCTAAGAGGGTCTTCGAATCCGACCCTCCTGGTTCGAGGAGGAAAGGAAGACCGAACCTCCGGTGTAGAGACCAAGTCATTGCGGATGTAAGATAGCTCGGCCGTGATGACTGAAAGTAGTGCGCCCAGGACCGCCACCGATGGAAGGCAGCAATTGCTCAGACCCAGACCTTTCGTGGTTCGTCTGCCTGATAAGTAAGTAAGTTGATACCAGACATGTTGCAAACTGCAACTCCAGGTGGCCGAACTAAATTTCCATCCTGTATTTAGAGCTATGGCGAGGTTAAGGGGCGCCTTGATGGTGCTCGCTTTCAGCTTCGTATCGTCCTGCATGGTCGTGTATGCAATTTCTTAGCGCAACGCACAAAATTTCATCAAAACTTTTATTTCGGGTTCACCACTTGCATCACCAAAGAAACTAGAATTCACGAGTTATTAAATGAAATAATTCAGGAAAAAACCCACAAGTTGCCCTTCACTTCACCTGTCACTGCATCACTGATGGACGGGCGGCCGACCGAGCATTCACTTAGCTCAAGCACCGACCGACCGATTCGCTCAGTCATTAGATTTAATTTGTTGGGTATTTATTCCTTCCTGCTGGAGCGGCCATAAAACGAAGAGTGCAATCCACCGCCATCCACCAGCCAGCCAAGATCATAATTCACCGATCCACATATAAATCAATGCGAGATAATTCAAAATTAGCACAATAAATGTGCAATGCGCGCAGGCGCACACACACACGTTGCGCCCATGGCAGCGCCTCGGCATGTCGGCTTAGAGAGCGCGCGCTCGCGCTCGCGCACCGCCTGTCGCTCTGTCGAGAACACGTTTCCAGCTTCATCAGCCCATAGATCCACTTCAAACGCAGGCCAAGTTCAACAATTCAATAAATCTGACTTTGTGTGTTCCTCTCTGTACTCGCTGGCACAGAGTCCATCAAACAAAAACCCCAAGCGGCCGAGGCGTACGGCTGCCTCGCTGGCAACCTATTGACGGTTCTCGAACACAGCGCGAACACACTCGTACAGAGCCAAATGCAAATTTGTTCCATGGACAAGAACCATCACTAACAACTGCAACAGGGCACTCTTTCTTCGTTTTTTTGATAGATGGCCTCGCACACACTTGTACGCCCAGTTGCCATCCAATTGGCATCTGGCCTCCCGCACCGGTGCCGGGCGGCGGTGGTCCTCCGACTGCGGATCGATCGAAGGATGCTGCATGCAAAATCTATCCACGAACATAAAAAGCGCACAGATATTATGAAAGCGACTTACAATAGTTTCAGGCGTTGTTCCGAAGATTTATGTCCTCCTGTCAGTGTGGGAGGGGTGGGGGGGGGAAATAGATATGGCAGGACTTGGAATACTTGAAATCAAAATCTCATAACTCACCATCGCCATGCCATGATGATCATGAGCCGTGCGGTGCGGCTGGTCGGCGGTGCACTTGAATTTACACATATAGGCCATCGAATAGACACCGCAGTTCAATGGACTGCAACCCCACCTCTCCGTCTGCGTGGAACTTCTCGCCAGATCATCATCCATTACATCGATATTTGAATTCTATGCGAGGGCAGAGAGACGGACAGGTAGACAGACAGACAGACAGACAGACGTACATCAGTTCTAGCATATTGTACCACTGCCAATGCCAAGTGCCGATGATGGTGCTGGTGGTGTTGGTGGTGGTACTGCTGCTGCTGATGATGACGATGACGACAAAGCGCAGAAGGAGTTATGGATTCCATTCCACGGTGCAGGTACCCGGCCTGCCTGGATTTTGAAACTCGATATGATGGAGAAATACACCTGCCACTCGGGATGGCATTGTTCAAATGCGGTGCAGCACTCGACGATGTGGGATGGCTTCGTGTATGGTAATGCGTCCGTGTTTACGCACATTTTACTCCTTTGCCCGGAGTTGATCCTCCTTGCCGTTCCCATCGCTCCCTGCTCGACGATCTATTGTGCCGGAGAGCCCATTACTACGTGGGGGGAAGTACTTATGTGGATGTTCTCTATTGAATCTTTGTCTACAAGGTGCTCGGCTTAATTTGAATAGGGCGGGGTGAACACGACGGGAAGTGGGGGCTCCGTTCTGAGAAGACATTGGGATGTGATTTAATCGACCCATCTCATGCGCAGGTACACATGGGGCGAGCTATGAAAATAACAAGAAGACAGACCGTTGGATGATGATTAATGGTGTGATGGCAGGGCCACTGAGGTGGATCTCTTTTTGATGATCGCCCTGCGCGAGACACTGTGACGAGTGAGGGTCAATCACCCGCGGAAAATTGTGTGGGTGATGGTTTCGAACGCGTTTTTAATTTGTAGGTACTCCGTAAGGAGGTCAAACGGAAGGGGACCACAAAAAGGGCGTACCTAAGAGCGTTCTTCAACCAGCCAGTTGTCAGTTTTCTCAGTTCGGCATTCTCGTCAAGTGTCCAGTCATCCAGCCGCCCATTCGGCTTGTCGTCCACCTGTCCAGTGGTACAGACGTCTAGTCTTCCAATCATCCACTCGTCCATTCGTCCATTCGTACATTTGTCGATTCGTCCACTTGTCCACTCGTCAAGTCATCTATTCTTCCACTCGTCCACTCGTCTAGTCGTCCACTCGTCTAGTCGTCTAGTCGTCCACTCGTCTAGTCGTCTTGTCGTCCACTCGTCTAGTCGTCTAGTCGTCCACTCGTCTAGTCGTCTAGTCGTCCACTCGTCTAGTCGTCTAGTCGTCCACTCGTCTAGTCGTCTAGTCGTCCACTCGTCTAGTCGTCTAGTCGTCCACTCGTCCATCCACCCATCCGTCCATCCGTCCATCCGTCCATCCGTCCATCCGTCCATCCGTCCATCCGTCCATCCGTCCATCCGTCCATCCGTCCATCCGTCCATCCGTCCATCCGTCCATCCGTCCATCCGTCCATCCGTCCATCCGTCCATCCGTCCATCCGTCCATCCGTCCATCCGTCCAGTCTTCCAGTCTTCCAGTCGTCCATTCGTCCAGTCCTCAGTCTCAGCCCAACTCGTCGGTCATTGACCAGCGCTCCCCCATTCGCTCTGCACTGCCCACCGTTTCTTGGAGCCTGACACCTGCATGCCACATAAGCATCCCCTTCTGGGGCCATTTCGAAATCAAATCCAGAGCATCGCATGACGAGCACTCACGCGATTCAGATCCGTCCGCCTGCCCGCCGCTCGGGAGCCCAACGAATTTCCGGTGTTAACATCATTAGTGCCAGTCATTGTCGTCGCCTACGCCGTATCAACCGCGAAATCGTCGAAAAGCCTGCAAATTGGCCACCGTCCGCGGTCCTCCGCCGTTCATCATCCACCCCATTATCATCGATATCACCGCCACCAGCGCAGCGCATGCGTTATTAATGCGTCATGAAGAGGCACCTTATTAGAGAGAGAGAGGCGCGCTCGACTGGGCAGCCCTGTTAATACGTCCGCTGATTGCTACCATTAAATTTCATATCATCACACTGCGCAGCCTCCTCCTGGCGTGTGTACCTGATGCCCGCGCTGCCTGTGTATCGGATCCACGCACAAAATGTGCAAAAATCTGATCCGCTGTATGGGGCTGCCTGCACTGTCGTCGATAACCAATTCCGGCTGGCGACACGGCTCTGCCAGCAGTGGGCATTCGTTTTTACGTTTTTACGTGCGCTGTGTGAACTATTTTGTCGTCGTGGTGTCTCAAGTTCATCTTTCATTAGGTGGCTGCTTGGTTGGCCGCCTCGCAGCGTCGTCATGGGAAAAAGCAATTTCGCCCCAAAATGCTGCGCACAGTTCTGCGAGGGGTTTCCGTTTGCCCGGAGACCGTTGTTTCTCTTCTCAATGTCGCCTATTTGTGGTTTGTTGGTTATGCGTGCAGCGAATCATATTGCGAGTGCCTGTGCATTGCCAGGGTTAGACTTTCCTTCGTCTCCTGTTACGGCGAGGAGGATCTGTGCCTCCACCAGAGGAGAACGATATTCGATAGGTTTTTAGTGCTGCTGTGTGGTGCTGCTGCTGGATGTCATGACAATTGGTGGCGTATCTCTGCTCGGCTTGTGGATGTGGAGCTCATAAAGCAGAGCCGGGAGGAGACACTTTGTTGGTCTCTAACAGCACACACTAATGAGATGATCGGATCGATTCAAAGCAGCGGGAGACCTCTGCTGCTGTTGGAGAAGGCCTGCCTGCAGTAAGTAATCCATATTGCGATAGTGTCACTTGGCAGATTGGAAAACGTATTTGTATCGTTTACCGTTTGGTGCATCGGTGGCATTCGAGATGCATCCAGTTTCGTGGTGCATTTGCAAGTGATGCCCGGAGAAAGAATTTCCATCTCTCGGTGGATTGCTGGAAGTGGGACGAGTCAACGATACCGCCGAGAGATGCGGTTGAGAAGCCGCCGTGCGTGGTGGTTGTGCTGCCTTCGTCAGGGTTATTCGAGGACCTTGTCCTCATTTGTGGAGCAAGAATGGTGTGGTTCTTTGTGCGACGATCCAACGTGCGCATTGCCTTTCTTTTGAAATCCCTTCGTCTGAGCATTATCAGCGACGCCAGAAAGGTGAGACGGCAGTTGATTCAGAATTGTTTTAGCGATCCGTCGACCTTCAGACGAAGTCGTCGCGACGATAGGCGGTTACTTGGCCGTCGTTATGGCGAGGCGGCTAGTCGCTTCTGACTGAGCAAGGCAGCACCTCACTCACTTACGAACGGCTATAGCTCCCTATTTCCGAGTACCCTCCTGTGAACATCAAGTTCCAAATGCAG
Source organism: Eristalis arbustorum (assembly GCA_916610145.1). NCBI lineage: Eukaryota > Metazoa > Arthropoda > Insecta > Diptera > Syrphidae > Eristalis > Eristalis arbustorum. The sequence goes on from OU744317.1 coordinate 30,638,753, forward strand.
GCCAGTTCATTCCCCCAAACAACCTAGGATCGCGACGCGTGTTGTGACTCACGCACGTGATTAGGCAGCTTTTACATTGCGTTAAGTCGAGCAGCAATTTCTATCGTATTCCCTTTTGTGATCCCAAGCCACTTTTACACACAAAATCCCAACGATCCCAACGATCCCAACGATTGGGATTTTTCGTCATTTTTATTTCGTCGCGAACCGGGGTGGTTCTGCGCGGAGAAAATTTTTCTGATAAGGAGAAATTCAAAGTGACGCTTTTGATGTTGAAATGCATACTGTGATACATTTATGTACATTTACAGAAAATAGAATAGACATTGCGAATCAAATTACTGACAATTATGTAACATGTACCCAATAAAAACAATTATCGATGCCTCTTGATAATTGTTTTTAAAAGAGTTGCAGTTTTTTGCGCAATTACGTGCGTACTTAAAATGATGATGGGTTAATGACAATAAATTTCATATGCGTTCATATTTAAATCCTGAAAATACATCCCAAAAATATTCTAAAAATTAAATAAACGGTAGATAAGAGCATAACATCATCAACAAGGTCTTCCTGCAATAAAGCCCCTAATAAAATGCATTTTCATTCCAACAATCCCCGGCCTCATCAAACATCTGTGGTACGCATCTGATAATTCGTCCGTGTACCAGCCACACAAGGCCGCACACGATACTAAAGGATAAATCGAAGAAAGATAAGGGAAAACACGAAGAATGAATCTCGATCCTCGATCATCTTTTCACCCTTTCACACATACGCTCCTTCTCTTTCTCACATATGCATAGCATCCATGCAGTACCCATCGCTTCGAGAACAAGAATAAAGCAACCGAAAAATAAGCGAAGGGTGACAAAAGAGAATAGGCCGAATCCCAAGATTTTTCGTGTACATGCAATTCGGTCAACCCCCCTTACGTTTCACTTCCCTTGCCTACAAGAAGAGTCCCGTTAGTGACGAATTTAGTTCGTGTAAAAGCCGCCTTAGTCACTGATTTGGGAACAATCCCTTGTCGTTTTCGCACGAATTTAAGACAGCATCTCCCATCTGTTCTCGTCTCAAAACTGTGCCACCACCGAGTCACACCGATTCGTTCAACAGTTATCGAACCGTGCTTTTGACCGAAAAAAACGGGACGACAACGTCGTTGTTTTTCTTCCAGGCAGCGACGAAATTTGTTTTTAACACCATTTCAACGCAGCCACTTGTGCATGGACACATGTTTGTAAATACGTCGCACTTCAGTCATTGTTGGAGAGTCTGCGTGTGATTTTCGGTCGGGTTACTGAGAAAACAGATCCAGCTTGAGCACGTGCGACTGTTTGTTGGTGCGTTGGTTGCGTTTCGTCGAAAATTGATGAAGTCCATGGTCTCGCACTTGTATGCGTCATCATGGCAAGGTGGTGGATTTTTGGTTTTCGGTGTATCTCGTCAGCGAATAATTCAGACACACACGAAAAACAGTGGCAAACAAAAATAAGAAAAATAAAGTGCATGAGTCATAGACGCTTTCTAGAAGTCTGCACAATCTGAGGTGTGGGTTTGTTTTTGTTCGAAGGGATTGTGTGTACCTACAGAGCGCGCAAAGCAGGAATCAGTAAGCAGCAGCATACGCTGGCCGGTAATACGACATGTCAAACGGCGAATTAATGGCACCCTGTTGTAGACCATTTTTTACTTCTACTTTGCCTGTAGAGGTCACGTTGCCATTCTTGACTACGAACAGCCTACCGGTAAGCACGTCATACAGTAGGTAGAGCACTGGTTTACTAATGCCTAGCCGATTGAGCTTATAGAAAAGTCCTTCTAACCACACGGTGTCGAAGGCCTTCTCCATGTCAATCAAGCAGGCCCCCGTACATTGTTTCTTGCTCTTGTTCCATTGGATATCCGAACAGTTTCGACGCGGCATGAATGGTGTCATGTCCCGATCTAAAACCGAATTGGTTATCCGGAATTATATGTTTGTCCTCTGTCCAGTTGATCAGAGCTCCATCTATAACCTTCTCGAATACCTTGCTGATGTTCGGAAGGAGACTAATTGACCGGAGGTTGCACGGATTCGAAGAATCTTTTCCTCGCTTGGATATGGGTTGTACAATCGCAGTTTTCCAATGCTCCGGCTAATGTGCATTATTCGGAGCATTGTTAAAAAGGATTGTGTACATAGTGACCACTTCCATGTTCGTGATGCGATTAACGGAGTTCATTCATGAGGGTAGTTTCGTGGCATCAACACCGGAGCGCATGCTCTTCTTTCAGTCATGATGATGTCCTAAATAAGCACATATGGTCACATCAACATCACATCAAGGTCATTCTACCAAAAAACCACATCATTTTCATTCATTCAGTGTTCTTCCTTCGTTGATTTCGTTAAAATTCAAAACAGAATGAAAATTTGTATTGCGGTCGTATCGCATGTGACTCGTAGACGAAGCCTTGGGTTCGAGCTCGAGATCGATGAATGCATCCTGACATCGGATCAAGGCCAAGATTGGATTCTATTGGAAAAGAAGAAAAGAGACAACTGAAAGCCAGAGATATAGCTGCAGAAAAATGGTGAAGAAACACAGTAGTGACAGAAGGACTGAAACTGTTCAAAAAGAGAAAAAGAGAGTAAGGTCGAGCGTTCGCTGACGCTCAGAAGACAGAACAGAAATCCAGAGCTGTGTAAAGACCACACTGTGGAACGTAGCTGGTCCAAAGAGAGGCAAACACAGCTAAAGGACAGGGTTGATGCGACATGTTGGCAAAAAAACAGAAGACAGGTTCTTTCAAAGTGGTGCCCATAATTGCCTCCAAGACCGCGTACATGCCTAGAAATCGATTGATTTTTCACTCACTTCAGAGAACAAAAGTGAAAGGAACTCAGCGATACTGAGGGAAACCATCATAACGATGGTCATTATTCAAAACGCCTGTATATGCCTAGAGATCAATGATGGAGCCCACTGAAATCACACAAAATTGAACGAAACTTAACGACACTAAGCGAAGTGTTTATGGTGGTCACCATGAATCACTTCTATATGTTCCATCGATACATGGTACCATCTGCAGTACGACCGAGTGAAGAAGTTGTATAATTTGAAATTGCATACTACCGTCCATACGACTGTCGTATGGAGCGTTCACATTTGTGACACCTAGAACAAATTGGTCTATACGACCAGGTCGATCGACATGTCGTACTACCGGATTACATTCATAATGTGAATGTACCTACAATAATACTAAATAAAAAATAATACCTACCTGTAATAATTCAGACACACACGAAAAACAATAGCAAACAAAAATAGGAAAACTAAAGTGCATGCGTCATAGACGCTTTCTAGAAGTTTGAACAATCTGAGATTTCGGATTGTTTTTTTTTCGATAGAATTGTGTGTACGCGCATAAAACGCATAAATCAGGAATCAGGAAGAACTATAATATTCAACTTCTGCTCCTGTTGTCAATTAGCATGTTTTTGGCACCGTTTTGAGGCGCACAGAAAAGGGAATTCTTGTGAAATGTTGCGAGCAATTGATGCAGTCAAGGGCACCTACAATAACTCTGGTGCTGTTTTTGGTGGATGGACCAAAAACAAGCATTTTTTTTAGTGTGAGAAGAGGGCTACGCCTGATGTGCTATACCGGTCTTGAAAGCACAGAAGCTATTCCTTAATCCTCCATATAAAAAAAAAAATGTATGCTCACAGTTTTTTCAACAATTCGTATGTAGACTCAAGTTTATTTAATTTGCCACAACATTGAAAAATGTGAATTGCTTCTAATGGTAATCAGCAAAACTTTGTCATTTGTCATTAAAATAATTTTGGTGTGAGTACTGTCAACTGTGGTGACCCGTGGTGTTGTGGGTATGTGCATCGACCCCAACCTCGGTTCGATCACTGGTCTGTGCGATAAAAATAAAATCAGACGGAGAGAGGCATCAAATGTGACCTGCAAGTGCTATGCAGTACGATGGCTGAAGTTGGTCATGTTTTGAATTGTTCGTACTTTGTCAGTTTCATTCCCATATAGTTACACACATTGGACTCTCCTTAAGTCGAACTCTCCATAGGTCGCATTTTTGTCTCTAACTCGATTTTTTTTGTTGTATTTGCATTCTCCTCAATTTTCCATACGATTCCAAAATGAACTCCCTCTAACTGGAAAACACTTTGATATCCCATGAAAATTCGACTTCGTGAGAGTCCACTGTTTGTAAGTCATTTTATTCTGGTATCGTCGGAGTTGGCATAGTGTTGGATGGATTTCAAACGCAACGTTCCTACGTATTCATTACAACGGCTGGATAGGAGTTAATAGGCTTTTATCTGGTTTTCCAGTTTGGTCCAATCACATTCTGCCATTGGGGTCAATGGTACTATCATTGGAGTTTTCGATCAGTGGCAGTAATCTGATTATAAGCATCATAATGGACCAAGAATTGTCTAGGTTTGCTGGCAAATTTCGTAGGCAGCACACTAACCTAAGTCAACCTGCGTACCTATTCATGCCACTTTGAAGTTATCACCATTATCAATGCTGTATACCTACTCTTTCTTGAGGACCTTCTTCCTTTTCGCTTTGTTTACGGCCTCAATGACGACTCGCTGTATATGAAAACTACAATAAATAAAAAAGACAAAAGACAAAACCACAAATTGTTCGTTTAATATTTCCATATTTACGCCATCTAATTACGCCATAGTGCAGCTCTGATATGAAGCGGTTAGTGAATCACGTCGAAAATCTTCTTAAATCCAACTTTACCTGTTTATTCATGTAATTTTTCATAGAAAGTCCCTTTCTACGAAATACTCCAACACCTGTTCAAGCCATGCTAAGGCAAATAAGAATTGAAGGAGAGGAAAGGAATAGGCGAAAGTTGATCATAATAAATACACACTTATTGAAAATTATGAGAGTCTCCAATCGATGTAACAATTGGTTTATTTTGCGTCGTAGAACCATTCCTTTGAGGTCTTTAATTTTTGGGCACTTCGATCATAAATCTGAATCTTGATGAAATCTACATCGTCAAGTGTTTTAATTAAACTTAGCAGGTGTCTTCCGATTTTTCGCATGATCCACAACAAGAACATTCCATAAATTGAATACAGATGATAACAGTGGGCTAAAAACGTACTCACTGATGCTATGGATACTTGAGAAGCACCATCTGAATGTTTGGTGCAACTACGCTGAACTGATATAGTTCGAGGTTCAATCTTTGATACATTAATCCACGAAAGATCGAAATGGCATGTGCAAGCATTTGAACTGGCAATATTCATAAACTGACTGCTCTAAGATGGACAGGCGAGTCGGAGTGCATACATAGGTACACTGCCCGGCAAAAATGTACACATGTACCTATGACCCCCATTTCTGCTCTAAACATAGAAGAAATGAAGAATAGCGTGCGCAAACCTTAACTGAGCAATCTATACTATGTTCTAAGTGAGAAAGAGTTCTCAGAATTCCTCCAAATTAGCCTATAGTCTGTCGGACAAATTCAGCGCATTCGAACTGGAACTGTTTGCAATTCAAGAAGAGTGACTTCAACGCGTCCACTTAGATTACACCCGAACATCTTGCAAAGGCAGGATCAATAATTGTACGTCTTTTACTTCATATTCACAACAAGTTGGACAGCAATACCGGACTGAGGCAGAATCGTTCGAATGACAACTCAAAATGTCTCTTATCTGTGTTCCAGGTCACAGCAACATCCCAAACAATGACTAGGTCTTGGATCTACTCTTAAGTGCTTATTTGCAGAGAAGGTGCACACTAGAGGCAGTCACTGCTAAAGTGTGTACGTACTTTCTTAAGTCAATGCGACTTAAGTGCCCTAATTTTTTTATAATTCTACTGAAGTGGTAGTATACCAGAGAACGTTTCTTGACAGCTGGTATTTTTGAAAACCGTTTTGTATGAGTATTTGTGACTATTAGAGTAGAGATAGTCTTAGAACTAGGAGTGTTCATAATATATCACATTTCTAAAATTTAAAAAGTTTGAGCCTACGACGGAATGACGCTGAGAACCCAAGAGCCAACATTTGAAAAATTACGACGCAACACAAGTTTTTTCGTTTTTGTGGCGTCTGTCTGTCTGTCTACTACAATGTCAGTCGCAGAAGATTAATAAAGCACACCAGAAACAGATGGACCAGATTGACAAACTAGAGTCTGGTCTGAACACCTAGAACCAATCTAAGAAAAAAAAATTACTTATTGCCGCGTTAGCTTGATGGCCGGCTGTACGGGGTCCAATAGGAGATGATGCCATTTGTCAAGGCATTCCACACAACACCCATTGTCGCAGTTGCAACAACACGGTTGAAAAGACAGACATTTCATTTGAACGACAGCGAGCGCTTTGTAGTCCTTTCTTTAACTTACTTGACGATATCCTTGCCAATGATCTTAAGGAACTAATGTCCTTCTTAAATGGCTCAGGTTGGACTTAACGCTATAAAACGGCTCATAGAAAGTTGAGAAAATAATCTCACAATTGTTTTGAGTAGGAACACTGAATCGAATGACATCAAAATCTTGTATTTTTCATTTCGTCTAAAGTCGATTTTAGCGCCTATGGCTTGCGGCCATGATAATATCGATGGCGCAACAGCCCGTAGAGTATCAGGACCTAGCTTCCCAACACCCACTCGTGTTGTACGTGTAATTGTTCTGTGAAAAGTGAAAGTGACCTACAGTTTTATGGCGAATCCGAACTTCCAAATTTAAGAAGCTTTTTCTAGACTGGAAATACTCTTTGAGCATTTTCAGTGACTCGAAAGAGGTGGGGTCGTGAAAATTGTTTTCGTCACACAGAGCAGGAATCGAACCTACGGAGTCGAGGTTGGGGTCGACGCACATACCCACAACGAAATGAAGAGAGATTTTATAAGTTCTGTGGGATGGAGTATTTGTTGAATTTTAAGCATACGGGGCATGGGATTTTCAGAAACTGGCACTGCTTCAGTTAGTGACTCTCGAAATTGGTGAAATTTTAACTACTGGCGTGAGCCGGCATGAATGTGTGTTCAGAACCGCAGTAATCACCAACTACTAATCCGTACTCAACCTCATGATCAAGCACAGCTGAGATCTGCAGCAAAGGGATCATTTCACATGTGACCCACGCACATAGACAATAATTAACACGTCCCGACTGCAGCAAGTCGTACTCCACCTTCTCCGGCCTGACCAAGCACCAGCAGTTCCACTGCCCGGCCGTCGAGGGCAACCAAGTGAAGAAGTCGTTCAGCTGCAAGAACCGTGATAAGACCTACGTCTCCCTGGGCGCGCTCAAGATGAACATGCGCAACTCAAAAGTAGTCCTTTAATTTTCAATCTCCGAAAGGTCTCTATTTTAAGTTGTTCTTGAAGTTCCATTTCATCGCCACAATGTGGACGGTGCGCATAAAAGGGATCACAACAGTCGGAATTCGATCCCCGTTGTAACCACATTGAAAGACACATCGACGTGTGATCAGTGATCTCCGACAATGAATGGGAAAAAAAACGGCAAGCGATCTGTTAAAGGCACAAGCTCTGTTCAATGTGACCATAGGGACTCTTCTTCTTCTTCTTCTTCTTGTGGCGCTACAGTCCGGGGTGAACCTGGGCCTCGGTCAACAATCCTTTCCAGCTGGCACGTTCTTTAGCCAGCTGCCTCCAATTTCGCACTCCAAGTTGGTTGAGGTCTTTTTCCACTTGAGTGCGCCATCGGGTTCGTGGTCGTCCTCTATTGCGTTGTCCCACTGGCTCGGAGTCGAAGACTCTTCGGGCTGGAGCAGTGTTGTCCATGCGCTCTACATGGCCTAGCCATCTTAAGCGTTGAATCCGTAGACGCCTGACTAGACTCATGTCGCTGTACAGCCCGTACAGTTCGTGGTTGAATCTCCTTCTCCAAGAACCTTCAACGCAAACAGGACCGAAGATTGAACGCAGAACTTTTCTCTCGAAGAGACCAAGTGCGTCTTCATCCGCTCTTGAGATAGTCCAAGCTTCCGCGCCATACAGCAGGACAGGGATGATCAAGGTCTTATATAAGGTGAGCTTGGTCTTTCGAGAGAGGGCTCGACTACTCAATTGCCTCTTGAGCCCAAAGAAACAGCGGTTGGCAAGAGTTATTCTGCGTTTAATCTCAGTACTGATGTTGTTCGCACTATTTACTTGGGAGCCGAGGTAGACGAAGTCATTCACTACCTCGAAGTTGTAGCTGACCATAGGGACTCTGTAGAGTCAAAAGGACTCACCTTTGAGTGCGTGACTCATAATTTTCAGATTTGACTTCACATCCAACGTAATTTTATTTCACATTTTCATTTTCATTTTCATCGTTTCGTCGTTTTCCAAGTGTGAACTAGTTTTCGTTTTATACGCCTGAGCGCAAACTAGTTTCTTTTATTCGGATAACGAAGCATGTGTTGTCAGAAACCTCATTTATTTTCAAAATGACTCGTTTTTTTGGGACTCGTAATTATTTTCAGTGGTAACAGTGAGTCGGCTGTTACAAACACCAAGAGTCCACAATCGAAACAGTGCCAGAACATTTCTAAACACGCTCCTTCACTTCGGTTCATCGCTCCTAAGTGATCTCATGGCAATCCCTTGAAGCACTCAAATCCATATTTCCACCCATCTCCAGCTTATCTCTTCAGAAAAAAAACTGCGCAAACAAATCGAACGATTGCCAGATGTCTCTCTGAATAGACTGTGTAGGTATTTTTGTTTGCCACAAAAAACCGATAAGAAACACTTTCCGGTAGTTTCTCATCCGGTTACCCTTGAGGACGCTGTTCATATGGCAAATGCTCCCTAAACCCTTCCCTCCAGGAGAACAAAGAGTTTGCAATTCAGTCGAAAAACAGACTGTTTTCCTGTTTCACAAGCAGGAAGTTCTCGTTTCGTCACCCCAAGTCGTCGAGACGAAGAGCTAGACAAGATTGTGGGGCGAACAGCAGAGAACTCGATCACCCATGATCAAGAAAAAAAAAACAGCTGAAAACAGAGAAAAAAGAGGAAAACAGCAAAATGTTTGTTTTGTGAAAAATATTTTCATTTAATTCATATATTTTCTTTTTTCTTCATAAATAATTTCCTTAAATCAAACTAAAAACTACACAAAAAAATATAAAAAAAAGTATTTCCTTTCTTGGATAAAAATTCAATAAATAGCCCGCAAGGCTATGCTTAAACACCTAATGGCTACGCGATTTGTTTGTTTTGCTTCCGTTTTGTCTTAGAGTAGAGAGTAGGAGTGGGAGACTATTTTACAAGGGGTCCTTAGCGTTAATCTACGAAATACAGTATTTACACGAATTTTTTGTTTTGTACATGTGTGTTTTGTTTGTCCAAAGGGTTCGAGGATAGTTGGCGAATTACAATAAATATATAGGCACTTCTCATTTGCAAGGATTACGAGTTCGAATGTCCCGGTGTTCGTGTTTTTTTTACAACAACGTGTGACTAGAGGTGTGATTGTGCGCGAGTGTGGTGGTTTTTGTTTAGGGATGTACAAGGATGTTCAAAAAATAATAAATAAACTTCATGGATGAAGGTGGGCGAGGGGCCGTATAACTAACAAATAACTGGGGCTGGTGGTCTCTTTAGGAACTAATTTTTGGTGTGATTTTTGAGTTCGTTCCAAAATTGTTCGCTGGGCGGGGTAGGGGCGGAGGTGGTGATGTGCGCAGCAGCTTAGTGGTCCGCGTAGGAGTTCAGGTAGGACGAGGCCGAGGAGGAGCCGTTGCCTCCGGGGCAGCCGCCTTCGGTGTGCTTGGTCAGCAGGGACATGCGCGAGAAGGTCTTGCTGCAGGAGGTGCACGAGTACTTCTTCACATCGGAGTGGGTCTGCAGATGGGCGCGCAGGTTGGAGCGATCGGCGAACGCCCGGTGGCAGTGCTGGCAGCTGAACGGCTTCTCGCCGGTGTGGGTGCGGATGTGTCCCTGCAGGAGCCACGGCCGCGAGAACGCCTTGCCGCAGATCGAACACTTGCAGGGCAGCGTGTGGGTGCGGATGTGCATCTTGAGGGCGCCCAGGGAGACGTAGGTCTTATCACAGTCCTTGCAGCTGAACGACTTCTTCACTTGGTTGCCCTCGGCGGCGGGGCAGTGGAACTGCTGGTGCTTGGTCAGGCCGGAGAAGGTGGAGTAGGACTTGTTGCAGTCGGGACACTGGTACCGGGGCGGCGAGGACTTTTCCTTCTTGCTGGACATCTCGCTGGGCGACAGTTGGGAGCTGACTGAGCCGGGCGACGAGAGCACTGGCGATGTGGGCGAGAGGAGCACGGACGAGCCGGATGGCGACGAGAGCTGCTTCAGCGAGAGGTCCTCCGGCAGGGACGAGCAGTTGGACTCGGGCGTGAGTGCTCGCATCGAGAAGTACGAGGAGTCGCTGTAGGCCGGCGAGATCGGGGCGTGTGCGAGGTTTAATCCGAAGGCGGGGAATGGCGTCGTCGGGATCTGGTACGGCATGAAGCGGTGGGTCATGGCGGCCGGGTGATGGTGGTGCGAGTGGTGTCGCACGCCGATGGGCCGATGGATGATCTCCGATCGCATCGGGGGCGACACGGAGCTGGCACGTCCGTTCAAGTAGTGCGGTGGCGGCGACAGGGATCCTGCCTCCGATGGGGAACTGGGCGAAAGGAGCTCACCGCGCAGCGGCGAGATCTGTGTGTGGCTCAGGTGCGGGTTGTTGATAGTCCGGTAGAATTCGGCGGTGTACGGGGAGACGTGGAAATTCCATGGCTGTAGGCCATTTCCGTATCCATTCGGATAGGTGGGCGTCGGCACGATCACTGACGAGGATTTCTCTTCTTTCACACAAACACTGGTATTGTCCTGGCTGCTGTTCGAGCAGGTCGCCGAGACCATCACGTCGATGGTGGACGAGGACTCATCACTGCAGCAGTCCTCTTCCTTTTTCACACTTAAATTTTCCGGCTCGTCCTTGGTGAGGACCAACGGCGGCGATTCACTACTGTCGACGTCAATGTCATTTTCGATTTCGTTATCGTTATCCTCGAATTGATAGTTGACCGGACGTTTTTTCAACGGACACTTGCTATAGTTTTTTTCCACGATCATTTCTAGATGCATTTTGAATGTTTTTGTATTTTTTTTTTTCGGTTTTTTTCACAAGAACTCGTCGCGATCACAAGAACTCGATGGTATCTCTGAAACGCGAAAACTTAGATGTTTCTCACTTCTCGGTTGTTTTTCTCTCACACTCTCTCTGAGCGCAAACGGGCACGTTTTCTTTCCTTTTTTTGGTGAGCACACAAGAGCAATCAACGAAGAACTGTGAGAGTTCCGGACGACACGGCCGCTTTTATAGCTGCCCCCCTCCTTGCTGACGGGAAATGTTCATCGACGCGTGCCGCCGGACCAATCGCAGCCGAGAATACCCAATTCTGTGAGCCAGTGAACCGAGGCGGTCGTCTGCTGTGGTGGTGTGCACTGTCCGTGTGCCGATGGCTTCGGTGTGTTGCGTCGTTTGTTGCGCTGGTTGCCTGCCGTGAGCCGATGCGGTGTTGCCTGCTACTGGTGAACCTGGACAGGTGTGCTCTCAGTTGGAGTCTCTCTCGTTTCTCGTGGCGAGGATGAATACCTTTCAGTCTTGCAGAGATCGTCGGCCCGATGAACTCTGTCGTGTGGAACGCGTTCACCCTGTGGCCGTTCCGTTTCCTACTCGTTCTCGGGTGAATGGTGGATGTTGAGAGTGCTGGCTGCCGCCTGTTCGGCGCGATTCACTGGCGGCGCAGCAAGAAGACTCTTCGCTCGGGCTGCTGCTGGTGCGCGGTGGTTGTTTGCGGGCCGGTGCCATTTCCCCTCGATTCCGTGACTTTGTTTGGGTTTCTCGCTCAGGCTGGTGCCCAAGTGGTGGTGGCCGCTGCTCCGGTGCCGTATGGTCCTTGTGGAATTCGTTTTTGTTTCCCTTTTGCCACGGCTTCGTCGTGTTATTACAGTTGGTCGGTCGGTTCATTCGCACTTAACCTGATGCGGATACTCCTCGATGAACGGATTCATTCCAATCGGGGTCTCGCCGGCGCGTCGACTACCTGTGCGATGCGGCTGCGAGATGGGATTCGGTTTTAATAAGAACTGATCCTGCAGATACAAATGGAAAAGGTGAATAAATATTGAACTGTCGATCGGTTCGGATTATCTTTCGCTTGACGGGCTGGAAGTTATGGAGCCGGGATAACGAGATGAACCGACGTTCAATCATTATGGGGCTTGCTGATAAAATGGGTGTTTTGCGCGTGATTTTCTGTTTTGTTTCCTTTTCGAAATAGAAATTTGGGTCAGCGCCAAGGCTTGGCGCATTTTCTACTCGGGAATGTTGAAGAAATAAAATTTGCATAATATTCTATAAAAGATCGGTCGATGTGTTATGACTTCCTGAATTTTGGTCGATTCCAGGAATTGTGCCGCGCTCTCGGCGGGTGATTGGAGAAACTTCACTGAAATTGAATATTCGTCGGAGAGTGGTGGTCCGTTGCGTTCTCTGTAAAGTGACGATTGTTAACTGATGGAAGAAAAACAGCCCGCAGAATAATTTCAGCAGCAACTGAGAACAAAATCCTAGGTTTCTCGGTTCTGGTGGACTTTGCTTCGGTTCTCTTGGAAGAATTGCTTTAGAGTCACCAACGTTTTGTGTGTGATGTGCATATCTACAGTCAAAGCAGGGAAATGTGTTAGAAGTGTTACTACAGGTTAAATTATTTATGAGTCCCAAAAGCCTAAAAAACGAGTAATTTTGGAAATAAATGAATGAGATGAATCAGAATCAGCTCTAACCCCATTAGCGCCAATAACCTATCACCAGATCCAAGCAAAGACGGGACAGTGACAAAGAAAGTGTTCTGCCATGCCACCGTCCACTCCACAGGCATCGCAGAGGGTATCTTCGTTTGAACCCAGCACATTAAAGTGCTTAGCAAAGGTGCAGTGGTCCATTAGTACTCTGGTAAGTCGTCTGCAGTCTTTTCTGTCAAAGGACAACAAGAATACCGCGGAATTGGGAACGAATGCATGGTCTATCTAATGTACGTCCTGGAGAGTCATGCCTTCTACGATAGTGCTCTCGAGAGATCCAATCATCACCCTTCCACCTGTTTTTCATAATATGGTTTGTTGCGCATAGGTTTCCGCTTAGAAAACCGACACTTAATGAGGTGCACAGTCTAATGTTGTCGCCTTCCACGAAAGCATCGGATCCTTCATAGGTTCTGCAGCTGCCTATGAAGACACGACTACATTCCTTTACTGGCTCCACGTCTGGTCAGAGCCACTTCTGGGTGCAGTACTAAAATGTGCTCAAGCATCTCAAATGAAAGGGTTTAGGAAATATTAAAGCGTAGTTCACACCTTGAACATTTTTAAAAATGGAAATGTGAAATAAAATTACGCCAGGTGTTTGGGTAAATTTGTTCTCAAAAATGAGTCAAATCAGTCCTCGAGTCAGGCTATAAAAACGAGTCATTTTGGCTCTATAGAGTCCCTGTGGTAAGACAGTGTTAGGTGGCGGCAACTGGTGCACTTATCCCACAAGGTAGTAAGTCAAAACTTAGCTCTTTACCAGCACAATGTCAAATGACTGACACAATCCTTCGGCTGTAGCCGTAGCACAGTTCACTTTAGTTAGAATCAAAATCCATAGTTGGCTTCTGCCGTCCTTTGAATGATTTGTTTGGGACAAGAGGTAAATCGGTTGCATTTTTGTAGGCCAGATCTTTTGCGTCTTGATGGTGGCCCGTATGTGCGTCGACCCCACCCTCAACGTCGTAGGTTCGATTCCAGCTCTGTGCGACGAAAACGACCCCACCTCTTTCGAGTCACTGACAATGCTCAAAGAGTACTTTCTGTCTAGAAAAAGCTTCTCAAACTTGGCCGTTCGGAGTCGGCATTAAACTGTAGGTCCCTTCCACTCGTGAGAGAACAATAGCACGCACAACACGAGTGGTTGCTGAGAAGCAAGGCCCTGGCCCTCTACAGGCTGTAGCCCCACCCATATTATATTATATTATTATCTTGTCTTTTGGATGCGAGTGACAAACTGGACAATGCAAACTAACTTACGACAGCTTGCCACGCAATTGAAATTTTTGAATAGTTCTGCTCAAAGATCAGGCATCAGAAGCTCTTGAGCTAAACGTCCAATGTACAACTATTTTCTTGACAAAATCGTCTAGGAACAATTTCCTGTTGCCTGATTTAGTCTCCGACAAGACGATGACGTGTAACTCTCAGTCAACAACGGTTATCAATAAGCAGCATTTCACCTCATCAGATACGTCTTTAAGGATCCATTGAAGCAGCTTTATTTCTCGTTCAACCTTTGGACAACAACTCGACTGGGTCTCCGGCAGCTTCTTGACGTCGTTGTCTACGCTTTGGAACTGCTTGTGGGATGGGATGGCGTTGGTCTCCTGCACAAAGAACACGATTAGTCATGAAAAGCTCCACACCGAGATACCTACCTTCATGGAGCTGACGACAGCGTCCAGGTTTTTCGTCGCGGTCCTCAGGTTCATGGGCTCCTCCATGCGGATCCGCTTCACTGGGCTGCCGCTGAGCTCCTGTGCCAGACTGGGCGCGGCGTCAATCCCATCGGCCCATCAATTATATGAGTAAATATCATGTTCAAAGAGCCAAATGTATTGACGTATGCACCCGCAGCAGTTAATACATATGTAACGGCCAAACAAAAGGAACTGTGTTAAGAATAAATAATGTTGGACCGAAATGTAGTAGCAGTCACTGCATTTTACACCTCATGTCTTTGTCGAGAAGAAAATTTCACCCAAATTAAAACAAGTTCACGATCAAGCTATACAAAGTGTCAATTACGTCAAATCACGTCCACTAGAGTCGAGGCTTCTTACAAAAGTTTGTGAAGGAAGTCAGGATCAATTTCTTCCCTTACGCACAGCTTTCGAGGGGGAGGATCTTTATCCATGGTATATATTTGATTTGCGCAAGGAGCTCTTCTTCGAACAACCCATTTCCTTTTCCGTAAGTGAGTACATTTTTATGCTCGCAGGGTGTTGTGTCCGTGGCCTTCGTGATTTCTAACTTTTTTCAATCGCAACATTGAGAAAAATGTCTAGAAAAATAATGTGTTTAGAATTCGGGGTTAAATCACCCTTGCAGCTTTCACAATTCAGGACCAGGCAACATGAAGTAACGTGCATACGTAGATATTGCAGATCACTTCACTGATGGGGTTCTGCTCGCTGATTACACAGTACACCTTCGCTGTCCGCTTTCCTTCGTATGCTTCGGACAAACGAGGCTGTTTCAAACACGTGACTTGACAGCTGTCGTATAGAAATCGTGGTCCATTCCACCAGTGATCTGCTGAGTTGTGTTGGGAAGGTACACTTGATGTCTTCTCAATTCCCAAGAGAACAACAGGAAGCAGCTCTATTCCAGAAGTGCCAGGCAGACCCGTCTCGCAGTATAGCGCCACTTATTATTAGAAACTGAAACAAATGATCGGAGAAAACGAGTGACTTTATGGGATCAACCGTCCTAAGGTAGCTATGAGTGTTTAGAGGTTACAAGGATCCCATGCTTTACAGTGATAAAATTTGGACAACTTGGCGCTGCAACTTGGTCACACTAGTTGCTTCTCCACTGAGCGTTGCCGGAATTTTTTCTTTAAAGTGCGAAGACTAGGATCGCAAAAGAGTGCCATTTTAGGAGCATGGATGCCACAAAATCATAACATTTGGAGTTTTTTATTTTTTCAAATATTTAGTTTTTAGTTCCAGTGTGCCACATTGACCATATTGAAAAGGTAAGGCTGTCTCCATTTCTTCGTCTTTAAGTAAGTAAGACTACGTCAACAATGATAAACAAAACGAGATCTTCATTTTACTGCGAACATAGGTTACTGGTGTCTCCACAATATGCTGCTAGACAGATTGATAGGCTGAACGACAACCATAATGCGTCTGAGTTCATTTGAATGAAATATTCTTCGTGAAGATCTTTAAAATCTTACGACCGGCATTCCCTACATTGCAGGTAAAGGATGCATGGTCAGTGGTATCAAGACAAGATCCAGTTTGGATCAGATCAGATCAGTTTTTTGCACCATTTCGATCATCATCAGTTCGCTTTTGTCCCTAGACTGGATCTATCGATATCAACTTATAAGAAACCGGACTAAGTAGATTGTGGTTTCTAGAGCCCAATAAATGAATGAAACCATGACAGTCGAGATCAGTGTTTACATGATTTTAGTTGTAAACACGAAAAAATTACTACAGTGAAGTCTCCCTAAGTCGAATTTTTCTCGATTTTTTTGACATGCTTCTCATTTTTGTTTCTTTTTTAAGTACTGGCTTTGGGTGTCGCCGATTTGATCGAGCAATATTACAGCAAAAAGTGCAACGACAGGAATGTCAATTAAGCCAAAGAAACTCCAAAAAATGGCTCCTTAAACTATTAAGTCGGAAAAACGCCGTAAATTGACCAAAAAGAGTGGCTTCAGCTGAACCGACTTCAAGTCATTGGTTAACCAGGTCCAGGAAATATTAAATAATAAGTTGTGATATGTGAATATAGGCATGGCAACAAGAAATCATCAAGTTTTGGGCAGCGATCGAATTTTTTTACGAGCACCTGTAAGGGTCATGTACGGACGATCTTTCGAAGCCATTCGTAGCTGACCTCGTTTATTTTTTACTTTCAGTTGTTGGCAGACGCGTCCACACTTACCCTCGAGTTTGGGCCCAGTTCCCATCACTCTCCACTTCATTCTATCGTATGCTTCTCTAGTGAAATTTCGTCGTTCAGAAGGAACTGTCGTTAGATCTGCCGACTCTACTCCATTCGTTAGAGAACCCACACCACGAGTGGTTGCTGAAGTGGGCAGCTTCATCCTGGGACTGGAGGGCCACATACTCTTATCGAAAACTGACTGACTGAAGGCAGTAGCCCTTGGAAAATTCAAGCACAACCTAAACCTGCCTCAGATTTGAGACCGTCCTCTTGTTTGAATTAACTTGCTTCAGCGATCACTTGGTCTTTATGCCGGAGGGTCAGTCCTTCTTTTCTTCTGGAACAAGGATCCCCGGTTTCTAAGACCATTCTAACTGGAGTTGGTTCATTTGACGCGGTTGAGTCAGTAAATTGATGAACCCTTTCTCTCCGGACTACAGCTCATAGGGTTCCCGGTTCTGTCTTCTCCTAAGGGTTCTGTCGCCTCCCTCCCTCAGACCCAATGCCTGATAAAATGAATCATGTCTACTTATCTGCAGCTCTGCATAAGAGGAGTGTCGGCATGGGTCTTTTGGAGAACATGATGTACGCCCTTCGTCAGAAGTTTTTTGAACAAGCAAGGGCCTGTGATGGATCCCCACCGGTATACCATTTGTGAGCTTGCCTTAAAATGGACAATCTCCTTTAGGTTGAAGCGGCTGCCTGCTGTGGAAGAGGGCAGTAGCCACACTTGGGCCAGCGTAGGCCCCATTATGCTAACAATCTCCTTTAGAAACCTCAAAATTCGGTCGATCCTTACTTGACATCACATATTTTGATTTGTCCCCGTTGACCTCAAGACTGGCTCGTTTCATTTGAAATAAAATGGCCTACCACGGCGACTGTAATCTTCGCAATGGTAAGGGCATGCTTCTATCAGTACTTGCGAGAAGAAATAAACAGTAGAGGACGGCATAGCCTCCATAAAAAAAACCCGGCCGCTGCACTCTTTTTCAACTCCGGATTCGATTCCCATCACTGTAGTGTTCAACAATATATGGTCCATGTGCCCCTCAGAAATGAAAAAAGAACCCCTTCTCGAACAGGAACTAATCCTCCTCGGTCCGCCCATTTAGAAGATGCATGCGCGAAGCTCCTAACACAACCATTAACGTCTCACTCACCGCGGGGCTATCGGCCGCCGAACTCCGGTAGCCACTTAGCTAACAACAAATCGAAAACCGTAAATTAATAGCTCACAGATTCTCAATTCAATTGGACACTGTTACCTCCTCCCGGCGTCCCACTGTGCGGCGATTTAATTAAACAGCCTCCTGCTCGAGTAATTAACTTATCAAGTTGCGCCTGCCTCGCTTGCGGGCGACTTCCTAGAAGCGGGCACCAGCCGATCACCGATCCTTTGGCACAGTAGTAAAGTCGCAATTCGCCAGCACCAGCAACGTGTGCAGTGCTCGTTAAAATTAATTACAAATCCTCGACACCTGATCAGTGAAGATGTAAGCGGCTGTTGATGCTTCGACGGGGGACCAGAAGGGAGCTAGAATCTGAATCACATTTGGACACGGGCATCTGTTTGGGAAGAGAACTGGGAGCTGTACGCCTTTGGAGCGTTGATGGAATGGGACGACCCACGACGACCACTGAGGTGGTTAATCAATTAAGTCAAGACACGTTCCGTCTAAGCTGAGATGGGCTTCCAAAGAGGCATTTAACGTGGAGTCAATTTCCCACGGTTGAGTGACTTGCTAGACGGAGGTCTGTCAATAGAGGCGACAGCCCACTGGATAGTGTGTGCTGCAGGCCTTCCGAAATACAGCTCCAAGGGCTCCTAGTTCTGCCTTTTCCTCCACTCGCCTTCCTCCCAGATGGGGCTGGCATGCAAAATTCTGTCGATTTTTGTGCGACGCCTTGACACTTCGAGTTAATGACTGACCACCTGGACGATAGAAAAACCTCTTGTGGATTCAGTGGAATCGAAGGCGTAATGCTCTTGATGGACAAGATCATTAACTGACGGCTGCCTGAACTCTGCAACAGCCTGTGACTTCTTAACGCCCGATGTTGCTTTGGAATATGTTTCAGAAGATGTTTGGCCACACGATCGTTGAGTTCACTGTCAAATAGATCGATCAACACCACACCGTGGCCTCAGATGGTCTTCCTGGACAAAAAAAATCGCAGTTTCTGGTCCGTCATCGGGCGCCATTCAACGATTTTTGTTTCAAATGGAAAGACGTACCGTCTGATGGCAGAGAGGATCTTCGTGAGCTGCAGTAAAAGCCATTTACAGAAAGTTTTTGTACACATTTACCAGAAGTGCGGGTCGATTCGAAATTTGATCGACAAGAGCATTAACTGACAGCTGCCTGAACTCTGCAACAGCTTGTGACTTCTTAACGCCCGATGTTGCTGCGGAATATGTTTCAGAAGATGTTTGGCCACACGATCGTCCCGGTCACCATCCAATTACTCGATCAACAGCTCGATGGTCTTGCAGCTCACAGCATTCCGTGGCCTCAGATGGTCTACAGACAATGCCTGGGCGATCATGGACACTCAAGTCGCAATTCCTGGTCTGGCATCGGGCGCCATTCAACAATTTTTGTGTCAAAGGGAAAGACGTACCGTCTGATGACAGAAAGGCTCTTCGTAAGTTGCAGTATAAGCCATTTGCAGCCAGTTTTTGTATAAATTCAACAGCAGTTCGGGGCTCGTTCCTAATCAGGCCCCATTTTTTTGTTAATTTTGGTGAGGTACTGTCCGATGGCAGACATGCTGTTCGTGATCTGTATCTGCAGTTAGGGCTCATTTACCGCGATTTCTTGTACAAATTTTGCAGAAGTACGGTTCGAGGACTGCTTTTCGGTCCGAATCGGGCCCCATTTTTCGAGTCAATTTTGAGGAATTGCGGAAATGCGGTAAGGACTGTCTTCGTCTTCACGCCGCGTCAACATTTAAGGTTCCCCATATTCATTCATCCGTCCTGAGCCAAAAAAAATAATAATAAAAGATCCTCTCAACCGACACCGGTGTAATGGCGTCTTCCGACGCGCAACCTCAGACACCTTGACAACCGTCCAGAATTGTACACCCGCCCGTCCCAATCCAGGAGCAGCCGTCATTCCTCCAGCGTCGTCTTGCAAAACCGACAAGAATACCCTGCGCCATACAATAGGGATTCTGATTGGTACCGCATCGATAATGATCCGCTAGGGATCAAAAACGATTTCACTATTATGCTCCTGTGTGGTGCCGTGCGTCGCTTGTGAGTGAGTGTAGGTTTCCCTCTAACGGAGAATGAAAAACGAAACTTGTCGCAGCTGCCCAAGAGGAACCGGTGTGACTTATTCCTCGCAAGGAGCAACCGAAGGCGGGAAAGAAAAAGAAACTCACCCCAGAGCAGATCTCGACGTTCGTCGTCGTCTTTGCATAATAACCGTAAATCGGAGGATAACTCATGCCATCCATCGAATCCGGAACTGCCGGAACAAGGGAGCCCCGATCCCCGATCCCTCGAGGAATCGAGTGTAAACACACTCCACCGAGGACATCCACCTTGCGATGGCAGTTCTGTGTCAGTGTGTGGCGCTGCACTGGTGTGGAACGCTCGGTTTTTTTTTTTTTTTGCTGCGTCCTTCCGTGTTCCGGGTGCATCCTTGGTATCTATTTGGCCGTTAGAGCGCACCGCACACACCATTTAAAGGAATTTCCCCCTCGGAGCGTAGTGACAAAACAACAGCGCACCCGAGTGTGCATCGGCACACGACAGATGTCCTCGCCGCGTCCGATACCGGCTCGTTCGGTCGACAGGCACATTGTCGCATACAACGGAAGGATGTACGGCACGATCACGGGACAGAGTCGACGCAAGTTCGTCGACTGAACGAATGAAAAGATAAAAATAACCATAGACGCGCGTCGACCGGCTATGGTTTCGCATGTCCCCGAAGGATTCCGAGGATAACGATGACGGGTTGACAGGCGAAACATGGCCGAATGGCTGGGCCCGTGTGTGTGCACATGTCATGCTCGGAAATAAGGGTGAACTATGCGTGCGTGCGCACATCAGTCGTTCATCATTTTCGGCCGCTGCACTTTATGCCATCGCATGGTGTATTCGGTACTCCGGCAACGGGCAACGGGCAACGGTTCCGGGCGTCGTGCCACCAGGCAGATGTGATTTATGGCGAAATGTTGCTGAGTAATTTGTGCGTCATTAAGCGATGATGCTCGGGTATGTCGGTCGGAACATGTGAACATGGATGCTAATGCAATTTGGCGGTGTTGTCTGATCAGAGGCAGTTGTCCTGCGAGTACCAGGGATGGGTTAATTTGGGTGAAAGGCTAGAGGATGGTGGGATGAAACGGGGATGGGTAACAGCAGATACATGGTACTTGTTAGAGCAGTCAGTGCGAATTTTATTGAAAACTTTGACGTCTTATCCAGTGAATCGGAGGAGGATAGGGTTACCGGAGGGGGACACGGTTGAGTGTCTGTTTTAATTGGAAGCGGATAGTGTTTCGATGACGAGCACAATTTTGTTGATCTTTAGTGGTTCAGGGGTGCGTTGGGAACTGGGAGCTGATAGGAAAAATCCTGCAGTGCAGCCTCCTTAATTCACCAAATGTGCTTAGCTGATTTTTTTCCTTACAACACAGAAAGCTGAGTGTGGCGCTTTTAAGCAGCATTCAATTCGTTTCCTTGGCTTGCGACAAACGCGAGAAGAGGATTTCGTGAAGGATTCCGGTGATTGTCTACAAATGTAGGAGGCGACACGGAGGACGATTCCTTGTAAGAGTCGACAGATTAGATGTCGTAGCATATTCTTAGCCAGCCGAAATCATTGTGTGGTATGTTCAGTCGCGATGGGTGTGTGCCGATGGCGCTGTGCCCGGTAAGAGCTCGTCTAAGCGATCGCACTTCCTTGCGACTAAAGCTGATCAGTGATGTCGATCTCTTTTTGATTAGCGTCGGCCTTGCTATAACTCCGTTTGCCATATTGAGCCAACGACCTCAAGCTATAGCCAGGGCTTTCTTCGCCAGTTTTCTTTTTAGGCTGCTTTTACACACGCTAAATTTGACTGCATTTCAGTTGCTTTAGAGGCGCAATGGAAACAGGGAGTGTTCACATCGTGGAATGCTGCCTCGGAAATTTTGGCGAATTATCGAACACAGAAACCTGCGTGTGGCGCTCTGTTTTCCGTTCAGCATCAAGAGCTCTGCAATACTTAGTGTATTTTGTTTCTACGGCTTCCTACGACACACGTCAAGAAGAGATTTTCATAAAGAAGTTGCACGGAAATGGGTCTAGCTGTGAATGAAGGCAAAACTAAGTATATGCTGTCATCAAGAAAGGACACACAACATCGACGACTCGGTCAGAACGTCACCACGTCACGGGAAAGGACTTCATCTACCTTGGTTCCCAAGTTAATAAAACGAACAACATCAGTAGCGAGATTAAACGCAGAATAACTCTTGCCAACCGCTGTTTCTCTGGGCTCAAGAGGCAATTGAGTAGTACAGCCCTCTCTCGAAGGACCAAGCTCACGTTATATAAGACCTTGATCATCCCTGTCCTGCTGTATGGCGTGGAAGCTTGGACTATCTCAAGAGCGGATGAACACGCACTTGGTCTCTTCGAGAGAAAAGTTCTGCCTTCAATCTTTGGTCCTGTTTGCGTTGAAGGTTCTTGGAGAAGGAGATTCAACCACGAACTGTACGGGCTGTACAGCGACATGAGTCTAGTCAGGCGTCTACGGATTCAACGCATAAGATGGCTAGGCCATGTTGAGCGCATGGACAACACTGCTCCAGCCCGAGGAGTCTTCGACTCCAAACCAGTGGGACAACGCAATAGAGGACGACCACGAACCCGATGGCGCACTAAAGTGGAGAAGGACCTCAACCAACTTGGAGTGCGAAATTGGAGGCAGCTGGCTAAGGATCGTGGTGGCCCGTGGCGTTGTGGGTATGTGCGTCGACCCCAACCTTGACTTCGTAGGTTCGATTCCAGCTCTGAGCGACGAAAACAATTTTCACGACCCCACCTCTTTCGAGTTACTGACAATGCTCAAAAAGTATTTCCTGTCTAGAAAAAGCTTCTCAAATCTGGCCGTTCGGATTCGGCATAAAACTGTAGGTCCCTTCCACTCGTGTGAGAACAATAGCACGTACAACACGAGTGGTTGCTGAGAAGCTAGGCCCTGGCCCTTTATGGGCTGTAGTGCCACCCATGTTATTATTATGGCTAAGGATCGTGCCTGCTGGAGATTATTGCTTACCGAGGCCCAGGATCACCCCGGACTGTAGCGCCACACGAAGAAGAAGATGCCATCAACATTACCAATCAGAGATGGATGCAACTTTCCATGACTTCGAGGCAGATCCGGCCTTTATTTAAGCAGCCCGGATCTTAGTAGTTGGGTGGTTTGTTCGTATAGTCATTCAGAAGTCATAGCAGAGTGCTGGCATCTTCCATCGGGAAGCTGTCATCCAGGTCCACCCTGTCTAAGATTGCGGCGGTGATTCGGTCTTTCAAGACGTCGCTACACTGCTTCGATTGTCTGGAGATGGTAGTCGAGGCGAAGGTCGAAGTGCGAAGTATGCTTTCTTATGGGTAGGGGTAAACGTTTCTTCCAGCGATCTGGTGCGCTTCACAGATTTCGAAGTCATTTGTCGTTGCGCCTTGGGTGATGTACGTGGTCTTTTGTTCGTGCTGACCAGTTCTTCCCAGCCGTCTTACTCAGTTTTTGAAGCGCTTTTCACGCCGCTGGACGATATTGTGCACAATCTTGAGACCGCGTTCAGTGCTCGATAGTTGGGGAGGTTTTCCTGAAACATTGTCTGTCACAGTATGTTTTTGGACGATGTCCTGAATCCTGCCTGTTGAACCACTTTCTTTCTGACTGTGTCTGTAAATTTGCTTGTAGATGCAGTAGTGTCAGCAGCACCTTGCCGACGTGTGTGTGACCATGTGCGACATTTCTGCATCTTCCGTAGACAGTTGCAGCCTTGTTCCGGCCAAAGTTGCCGCGGCTTGGGCTGCTAGTTGAGGCGAGTAGGCACAATCGGGTGGACAGTTTTTTGGCAGCCGTTTCTGTTCTGAAAGCTTGAGAGATCTATGTGGTTCATACTCTTTGGCAATTACTCTTGTCTAAACTAACGCAGAGGGCAGTCTGTACAACAAGTCGTTAGAAATCCTCAGCTGTTTCGACGGCGATGCAAGATCAACCCAAGTAACAAGTTGATGACCGAAAATCATCCCGCATTTATTTCCTTCTTGAACTGGCACTCACATCGCAAGTCGCGTCATTCTCTGCACTCAACACATTTCCCACGTCATCCTCCAAGCAATCACCACTTGGCCGCACTTGAAGACTCAGCAGCCGGCCCCAACCGCAAAACAATTGGCCATCCTAAATAGCCCCGCCGCTCGGTGGTGATGAAATTTCTTAAGCCCCCTTGACCAATTTACGAAACGCTCAAAACCACACACACACACTGACCTGTTCAAGTCCTGGGGGCATTGTAAAAACCCCAAACATCACATTTGAACTGCGCGCCCAATTTTCTCCGGCAAAACACTAAAAGCATCCCATCCCAGCCCTTTCGAAGTGGACGCGCCATCACATGCCACGACACGCCTCGCACATGCAATTGTTCCGCTCATTTTTCTTCCCTCAAATTCGATTTGTCCTCATTCATTTTCGACTTGTGTTCCAACAATTAATGTCAAAAGATCACCACTGGAGCAGGCGGCCGGAGTCCGGAGCCGAGCGAGAGACGAGCCAAAACGAAAGAGTTCCAATAACACACTTATTTACAAGGAAGCACACCGGACACACGCACCGGAGCGGCTGATCGCGGGCCCGTCCGCGCCGCAACATGACCGCAGAGGTCTTAAATGCATCATGGACACAAAATCAATAAAATATGTCCAAAAGTAATTTCGCCGGGACATGTTATTACTCCTTTTCCTCGTCGTGTTGGATTCTTCGGTTGTTTTTCTCCTTTTTCTTTTTTAATTTAATTTTTGGCCAGTTTTTGGGGTCCTTCCTCGCGCACGGGTCCTTCCCGCGGGTGCAGCTAAAGAGTCCACTAGGCGTTGCAAGTACCGTCAGATTTAATTTGTTGCTTTCGACATTTCGATTTGTGATGTGAACATGTCATAAAACGATTTTTTTCCCTTTTTTCCATTCTCTTCTTCGTCGTCTGGGCGGTGGTTTTTTTTTTTTGGTTTTTTGGGGGAAAATCGTAAAAAACCGATTTCGTGGCTGGTTTCACTTGACCGGCGAGGCGGTGCAGTGTTTCGTGTTGCTTTGTTTCTGTGAGGGGCTTCTTCGTCGCGATGTCGGTTTGGGGTCCGATTGTTGGGAGCTTTCACCAGAGACGCCAAACAGTGCTCAGTAGTGCGGGATCAAATTAACCGGATAAACGTTTAATTGGCGGCTGTCAGCGATGCGGTTAAATGGAACGAAATGCAGGAGATGCCAATGAAGAGATCATCAGTGGATTGTCTTGATGGATAGATTCGAGATCGGATTGGATTGTTTTTTGTTGCTCGTCTGCGACTGGCGTGTGCTCTCATGTGTGGGGAATGTGTAGGGGATTAGCTTTATTCAAAATAAGTCATTGGAAAGTATCTACATAGGTACGTCTAATCTTGGCTTACTTCACCGAAGGCGAACGGCGAGGTTCTCTTTGCCTTCGCAGTTCATGAGATTCAGAGGTGGACCACAGCCACGGTAAGTAAGGTTCGGTCTCTAGCCTCTAGTGTGCTCCATCTTTAACATAGCCGTGAGCACCAATGGCTCGGATTCGAAGGTTTTTAAGCCGGCACTAAATTCGTAAAATTCTAAGTAAAACTTTCACAATACAATTCACTTCCCTTGCATCCAGTTCCTTTGGTTAATATTAATATGGTAATCGCTGGCCTATTCCCCTAGTTTGTTTGAATGCAAGTCCGAAGTTCTCAAATGACGTAAAGTCTGTGCGATTAATTCCTAGAGAATGTACAGCATTCCTTTTCACAAAAGTGACCCATTTGCTCGGTGGAGCTGCTAATTCACGCAAATACTCTGACTGAGTTTATTATGCTATCAAACCTTACTATGTAGCAATGCCACACAGAGATGTCGGTACCACTCCCTTAGAACTAGAAACAGATCCCCTCTTCGCATAACAGACGTTACTGTTCTAACCCCTTTCACTTAGGCGTCCTTGTCCTCCTCCAAGGTCTTCTGCGTATGTACATACATCCAAGTGTCACGCGGTAGCAATAAACATGCTTCAATTTCAAAATGTCAACCCCCAGCTTCACGGTTGACTAATTTTTTACTTGAACTTAAGATGAACCATCGCGCCATGCTCTCGGACACCTCACTGAACGCCCCCAACTTCCGCGAAAAGATATGCCATCATGTGGTTTTGCCGGAACTGGAAACGTGCTGATCCATAAGTCCAATCCTTACGGTCACTTACGGCCGAAATCTATTATGCGCAGGCTGTAACTTCAAGCGCAATTGCTTCTGTAAGTCGCTGCGAACCTTAAACTTAAGCAAAACTAGCCTGAAATTAGTGAAAATGTACCACAAAGTTATCAGTTAAGTCGCCTACCTGAGGACGCAACCAACTTCCTGTCTTGAATCCTTGGACAAATTGGAAATGCAAGCATTCCAACTGTTGCTAGGCTGACAAGATCAACTGGGAAAAAAAGACCACTCGAGTGTCTTCACTTAAAGCTGGAACGCGTGAATTATTATCATCTATTCTTGCTGTAATTGTCTCATGTCGACAATCACTTAATCTTTACACCGAATGTTTAGTCCTTCTCTCGTTCTACAAACCGAAGGCTTGGATTCCCTCTTGGCAAAAACACTGCTGTTCATCCTCTCGATAGGGACTAAATATTTGTAAAGATGAGGATGATGCGGTTGCTTCAATAAAGGAATTGCGTTACCGATAGCCTTGCCTTGCATGAAATTCACTCTGTTCACACTTTGCTCGACGTTGTTATTCGGCGAAATTGACCATTTATTTGGTTATCGAAATTCTGTGGCTTGGCATCATCAATTGACAAGAGTTTATGGAGGCCAACGTCTCCAAGCTCGAACATAAGTAAGATTTGCAATGCACACCACAAGGAAAAATGTGTAGGATTTCTACTAGACATAAAGTTGAGCTAGAAGCCCAATATCCAGGAACGTGCCAAAAAGGCTGTAAGACGGCTGTAGGGTGCAAATGGGGACTAACCAATTTGCTAGACTGCGCTCGACAAGAACATCAAGTGACAACCTCCTCAAAATAGGGCGGAAAACAAAGGATGGTCGGCGTGCATATGTATCAACGGAGTGCTAAGGACGACCCCCTTCGCATCACCTAACACACTCCTCAAAACGTCAGCGGATTGGAGGCAAGTTGGTAGCACGGTAATCAGACTAAAGTCACTAAATATTAGGAGGGAACTTCGATTTAGACACCGATATCAAGACATACAAACACCTTGCCGAGAACGATTTTTCAACCAGAATTGCCAGTCTGAGCACTTGGCGTTGGACGGTCTCCTGCTCGTCTCCATTGATGGATCGAAGATATGTGAGTGATAGTCTACGCAACTGTACTCGAACGACCTAAAATTCCAATTACCATTCTGTTACTTCGTTTTTCGGACTGTAGCGATTACGGAAGTCCTGTTCTGGCTAAGCACAGTGTAATATTAAGCACAGAAATCGTCATCTCTACTGATGGCCAGGAAACGATAAAATCTCTGCGATCGGTCGCTTTAGACTCAAAAACCTCCCTGCATCATCGTCAGTCTCTCTCTATCAAATTACCAAAAGCATTTTAGCATCCGGTGTGGCATTCCCTAGAATCGGAACCGGGCGACCTTGCTAGAAAGGGCAATGTTTCGGTACTCTTTTCGGAGAACTGCTGCTCATATCAATACCTACCGCAAAATATCGACTGAAAATTGACACACTTGCATAGCAAATTGTGAACCATAGAAGTTTCTCCTGGCACAGGGGAGCTCATCACGAAACAATAAAGGCCTACTCTCGATCCAATATGTTCCCTTATCCTGATCAGAGTTAGTTTGTCGAATTACAGGACTTACACCGGCTGTCTAAGAGGGCAATGAATCATTGGCACTCAAGCCTAGAGTTTGAGTTTACTTCTGCAGAAGCTATTCTTCAGCTTCATTGCAACTCTACGGCTCTCTCCTCCCGAGTACATCTACTGGTCTCTTACAACAACAACTTGATTAGCGTAAAATGCTCACAAGGCTCCGCGTCTTAACCCAACAGGCTTGTACTGGCCTAAGGTACCTACCTAACGTACCAAAGATATTCTAAAGAATCCAGAATCCAGCACCTAGAATCGGTCAAAAGAAAGGCGCTATGGTCTATGGAAGTACTGTACACTTGACCAATTTTCTAAGACAACCGATGACATTGAAAACTCTTCTGAAGCGGAAAATGGTTTCCAGTAGCCCTCTCATTAACAAGGCGTGTCCCTATGGCTTGATGTACAATTTAAGTCGTTGTTTTGTAATAAATACGTCTATACGACTAGAGTACATATTCCGTAGCAAACAGTGGAACAAATACCTCGAAAGTAAGGAGTCCCGCAGGGAAATGTATTGGTGCCACTTCTTTTTTATCCCTATTTGGATAACAGGAAGTTCTGTGAAGTTAGCAACAGAAGAACTGTCAAGGATTGTGAAAGACATCTGTGACTCGACAAAAGTTTGGACGATTTATGAGTAGGAAACCATATGATCGGATGTAATTTACCCGTCTTTCTTATTTCATGTGGTGGTGGCCCGTGGCTTTGTTGGTATGTGCGTCGACCCCAACCTCGATGTCGTAAGTTCGAATCCAGCCCTGAGCGACAGAAAGAATTTTCACGACCCCACCTCTTTCGAGTTACTGACAATGCTCAAAGAGTATTTACTGTCTCGAAAAAGCTTCTCAAACAAAGCCGTTCGGATTCGGCATTAAACTGTAGGTCCCTTCCACTCGTGAGAGAACAATAGCACGCACAAAACGAGTGGTTGCTGAGAAGCTAGGCCCTGGCCCCTCACGGGCTGTAGCGCCATCCATATTATTATTATTATTATTCTTATTTCATGTATGCATGGTAATGGCTTTTGAGATCTGTATTGGATACGTAGAAAGACGCAGTGTGACATCATTCATAATAAACGCCTTCACCTCTTTTAAGTCACTGAGCTGTTGTGGATGCTCCCTGGTAACCTGGACCTAAAGGTCACAACAGTGGGCGACGCTATAGCCAATTTCGCTGGTAGGCTACGAATTCCCCGTCATTCCCATCGTTACCACGCCTTACTCTAAGTAGTTGATGTGACAATAATTGTGCACCGATTTCGAAGAGTTCGGCATAGCGCACTTCTGTTCCAGCATCCGTCAGCAGACCTCTCGAGGAGAACAGTCTTCCAAGCCTGAGCAACACGACAGGATCGCCGATGTGGTCTTCACTTGCTAACCATTTTTCATTAAATGGCTTTTGGTATTTTTGAGCCTCCCAGTTCTGTGGTTCCATTCAAAAGACGTTTCCAAGGAAGATACTTGAAGTGGACAGTTCGGTGGATAACATGAAACAGATCAAGTTTCTAAGCAAGGAGTGCAAGCAGCTCCTGTTGCAGAGTGTCCACTTCTGCTCTTCCTCAGCCCAATATCCACTCCGGACCCACTTTAAGAACAACGAAGGCATCGCCATACTCCTGTCCAACAATGATTGCCACTGCAACACAAGGACGTGAACATGATTTCGGAGAGAATTCCTGCTTCCCAAGATTGACAGGTACTTCAGAAAACAAATGCCCACCCCTGTCACTAACACGAACACTATTGGCATCGAATTACAACGAAAAACAACGCGTCAACAAATCGATACAAATGCAGGAACACACTCCCTCCGGTGCAATTGAAAAGCCTTCCGAGTGCTGAGTCCCGCTGCCGAATTGATTATTCGTGTCAAACACGACACAACATCACTCCTTGGCCACCCAAAGTGCGTGATGTGAAAAATTTGTTAACTGTCATCCGTGGCACAGCCCCCTCGGCGGTTTCAGATTCAACAAACACTCCTCGACCTCAGTGCAGGTCGGCGGGTGCACCGCGCACCTACTTACTCAGTCGCCGCGCACTTAGCGGTCCCATCCCGAATTGGAGTACACATAAACTTGTCATCAAAGCGAATGCGTTCAAGTGGCAGTGGCAGTCGCGCAGGACCCTACGCCGCCTGTGAGCACACCGAAAATTCCAGTTTCTATTTTGAACTTATCTCAATTAACACTCGGAATCTTAAATCACGCGACCATGTCGACACGGAAACATGCGCATCCACTTGAGCGCACAGCACTTAAGTGCGCCGCGCCGGTCTGCCTGCCCCCGGTTGAGGCTGATCATTGCCAGGAAGGATTACGCCGGGACCCGCAGCAGCATCCCAGCGCGTCTATCGCATTGACACAGCAGGCAGGCAGTCAGCCGGGCAGGCACACTCCGCGGCAGAAGCACTCGTGCGGGCCGCATGCGCGCTGGTCTTCGTTCAATTTTTGCATTTCAGAAGCGCCTTCCTTTCGCTCCCCTGGCCCCGCCACGCTGCCTAGTTGGTGCCATCATCACGGGGCGCTGGTGGTGACTAGATGACGTCCATTTGGAACCGCGGCGCGGCAGGTTCGAATCCACCAGGAACGAGAAATCAAATTTATCTCCTCCAAATGGGAGTCGATTTGGTGGTCGATTGAGGCGGTGCTCAGCGCTCAGATGGCTGCGCGCTGGGTATGCGGGTGGTCTTGCAATGAGCCCATATACCCACACACCGCACTCGTGTGAGTGCACATCTCGGCCGCCGTGGTGGGGCTGCCTCTAATAGACTCCGTTCTTCGGCGAAGACATCCAACAGAATGTTGATAAGATAAGAGCCATATAACTCACTATGGGGCCATTGGCATGCACAGCATCTCGACATGATCGCCGTTGCTGTTCGCTGAGCGCGGCGGCGGTTCGAGCGAGAATGATAATTAGATGGACGGTTGGCCCGGTCGGTACGTGCGCCGTGCAGTGTCCCGTTCTGGTAAACAATCTTATCGCGATGATGGTCATTTGCTGGTGTAATTACTGCGGTGCTAGCATTCCAGCGGCCAGTGGGAAACAGTGGCTGTCGCAAGAACCAATCGAAGGTAAACTTGGTTTCTCACTGAAGTTGGAAGGGGCACATCGCCTAGCTTCTATAGGAACAACTTCTTCGGCGATGGGTACTATTTTCTCACGAGAGGAGGGAACGTATCATCATATGGAGCCTGCAAGTGGCGAGGTTGAATGAAATGGAGCCATGAGTTCTGAGCGTTTTTTTGTGTCGGAGACTTTAACTAGACACCCTGTCACCATGTCAGTGCTGTTGGCTATGAACCACGTCTAGACTACTAGAGCTTCAAGGTAAAAGGTCATCTAGCTTATTCAAGTAAACGTTGCCCCTACAAATGACAGCTAATTGGACATCAGGCAAAGATTCGACAAATGATGTTAATTCAGGTTGCGGCTGTGTCCGAGGACCTTTTACAAAAATATATTTCACACGACTGTGGTCTCTGGATATACCATAGTGTCGAAAGCTGCAAAATTAATAATAAAGAAACTGATTACCCAAAAGAGTTTTTCAAAGCCATTGGCGATGAAAGTGGGTTTCAGTCTATTGAGCATAGAAGACGAACAACTAAAATATCAGCATGCCCGATTCACAAAAACGGCAATGCTACCTCTTGCGTGACACTATAGTGGTATATCCCTTCTCAACGTCACTTGCCACATCCTGCCCAGCCTACTGTGTTAACGACTAAAGCCATAAACAGTACGTACCAGTGGCAGATCGGGTCGAAAAATCAACTACAGACCAACTATTCACATTGAGGCATATCCTGGAGAAGACTAGCGAGTTCCAAATCGATACGCAGCACATGTTCATCAAGCCGCATACGACTGACATCGTAAGGAACTATTCGAAGGTATGGTCGAATTGGGGATATCGAGAAGCCCGATCCGTTTGTGTCGCACCAGGCTAACACACCACAACTTGCTGCTCCGTGCAGTCCTGCTCAAGGAACTATGAATCGGTTTAAACCTGCACCGGACTTCAAGTCAGTTCAACCATTTGGTTACGTAGATGCTAATCATGTGCATCCAGGGCAAAGTTGTTGATTGCTCTCAACTTGGCGAGATGCCAGCAACGATCCCTGTAAATGCACAGGTCAAGTTGACATACAGCCTCCTCGCGGCGCCCTCTGGATAACCTCTACTGCAGCCGCTTAGAGGTGAACCAATGTATGCAGCGACCCCTTGTCCGGGGGTTTAAACCAGGACCCGGTCCTCCAGGTTCGGGGGTTTCGCGTGGGGTTAACTTCCCCACCGTGTAAAACACTCATTAGTTCAGAAACGGCAACAAGCCACGGATACGGATGACCCTACTGCTGACAACGAAACAAGGACAACGATTTTCGGTTCTGCACGTGGAATGTGAGGTCACTTAACAGACCACGTGCAGCCGATGAACTTGCGGAGGCCCTACAAGCCTATAAGGCTGACATCACCGCCATCCAGGAGGTGCGATGGGATGGGCCGGGCAAAAAGAGGATGAAAAACTGCGATATATACTACGGACGGAAAAAACCCATGGTTTGACAACGAGTGTCGGCAGGCGCATTCAGCGAAGCTAGCAGCGACGCTGGTTAGAAGGACGAGAGCGGTTCGTGAGCTCTACGAACTTAAAAGAAGGGAAGAGCACCGGCTTCTCAAAAAGAAAAAGAAGGAGCATGAGAAGCGCGCGATCGAGGAAATGGAGAGGTGGTACGGCAGAAATAATGTCCGAAAGTTTTACCAGCGGGTGAAACAACTATCCAAAGGGTACAAACATCGGACAGAAGCCTGTCGGAACGAAGAGGGCCAACTCGTAGTAGAGTCGCAGTCGATACTGAGAATCAGGAAGGATCACTTCTGCAGACTGTTTAACGGCGAAGAGGACACCAATACCACTGTCAGGCAGAATGTTCCACTCAACGCAATGGACGACGATAGAAGAGAATTCCGTCCCCCCGATATAGACGAAGTCAAGGCAGTGATATCGAGACTGAAGTCGAACAAAGCTGCTGGAGCGGATGGATTGTCCGCGGAACTGTTTAAGGCAGCTGGAGATGACCTGGTTGGGCGCATGCACCAGCTCATCTGTAAGATATGGTCGGAGGAAAGCATGCCCGATGAGTGGAATCTCAGCGTCGTTTGCCCGATCCACAAAAAAGGAGACCCCTTTGACTGCGCCAACTATCGGGGGATAAGTCTCCTTAACATCGCCTACAAGATCTTCTCTGCCGTTCTGTGTGAGCGCCTGAAACCATTCGTCAACAACATGATAGGTCCCTATCAGTGCGGTTTCAGGCCTGGGAAGTCCACTATCGATAAAATTTTCACATTACGGCAGATCCTCGAAAAAACCCAAGAGATGCAGATCGACACCCACCACCTATTTGTCGACTTTAAGGCCGCATATGACAGTGTGCATAGAGACGAGCTATACAACGCCATGTCTAGTTTTGACATTCCTGCCAAGCTCGTCAGATTGTGCAGGATGACGATGGAGAAATCTCGCTGCTCCATCAAGGTCGGTAACGAACTCACCGAGACCTTCAATGTCAAAAAAGGTCTTAGGCAAGGCGACGCGCTGTCATGTGACTTCTTCAACATCGTGCTGGAGAAGATCGTGCGAAACTAACACGCCAACACTAGAGACACGATCTTCCAGAAGTCCGTTCAACTGCTAGCATACGCGGACGATATTGACGTGATTGGCAGAACTCAGCGAGCCGTCAATGAAGCGTTTGCTTGTATTGAGACGGAGGCGGCAAAAATGGGTTTAGCGGTGAATGAGGGCAAAACAAAGTATATGCTGTCATCAAGAAAGGACACACAACATCGACGACTTGATCAGAACGTCACCAAAGGCAGCTACAACTTCGAGATAGTAAAGGACTTCATCTATTTTGGCTCCCAAGTTAATAGTGCGACCAACATCAGTACCGAGATTAACCGCAGAATTAGTCTTGCCAACCGCTGTTTCTTTGGGCTCAAGAGGCAATTGAGTAGTCGAGCCCTCTCTCGAAAGACCAAGCTCACCTTATATAAGACCTTGATCATCCCTGTCCTGCTGTACGGCGCGGAAGCTTGGACTATCTCAAGAGCGGATGAAGACGCACTTGGTCTCTTCGAGAGAAAAGTTCTGCGTTCAATCTTCGGTCCTGTTTGCGTTGAAGGTTCTTGGAGAAGGAGATTCAACCACGAACTGTACGGGCTGTACAGCGACATGAGTCTAGTCAGCCGTCTACGGATTCAACGCCTAAGATGGCTAGGCCATGTAGAGCGCATGGACAACACTGCTCCAGCCCGAAGAGTCTTCGACTCCGAGCCAGTGGGACAACGCAATAGAGGACGACCACGAACCCGATGGCGCACTCAAGTGGAAAAAGACCTCAACCAACTTGGAGTGCGAAATTGGAGGCAGCTGGCTAAGGATCGCACCAGCTGGAGAGGAATGTTGACCGAGGCCCAGGTTCACCCCGGACTGTAGCGCCACACGAAGAAGAAGAAGAAGAAGAAGAGTTCTATGGAAGCAGGGGAAGGAGTATAAGTATGCCTGGGTATTGCTGTGCTTCTCTAAGTAGTATTGGGAAACCGGGTCAATCTTGAATAAGTTTGAAAGATCTGTGGTCAGGAAGGCCGAGCTCGGTGTCAACTGTGCAGGCCAAGTTGATGCATTTTAACTCATCATTTGTTCGAAATTTCAATATTTGTTTGTTTGCTATGACATCTGTGAAAAATATTTAGAATACATCAAGTCATTGAACAAACAAAATCATATTTTTTCATCGTGTTAAAAATGTCGAATTTTGTACCAGAAAGTGATGATTTGCGGAAAGCATTAATTTTTTGGTTTCATTTGAAGAAGAGTGCTGCAGAGTCGCATCTAATGCTTGTCGAGGCATATGGTGATCATGCTCTATCAGAAGCAACGTGCAAAAGATGGTGTCAACGGTTAAGAAATAATGATTTTGATGTGAGAAATGAAGAACGTGGAAGACCACCAAAAAAGTTTGAAGACGCCGAATTGCAAACGATATTGGATGGAGATGAAACTTTGAGTCACAAGCAAATGGCAGCAATGTTATGGTAAATGTTGCACAACAATAATAATAATAATATGGGTGGCGCTACAGCTGGTAGGGGGTCAGGGCCTAGCTTCTCAGCAACCACTCGTGATGTGCGTGCTATTGTTCTCACACGAATGTAAGGGACCTACAGTTTTATGCCGACTCCAAACGGCCAAGTTTGAGAAGCTTTTTCTAGACAGGAAATACTCTTTGAGCATTGTCAGTGACTCGAAAGAGGTGGGTCGTGAAAATTATTTTTGTCGCTCAGAGCTGGTATCGAACCTACGACGTCGAGGTTGGGGTCGACGCACATACCCACAACGCCACGGACCACAACAAACAACAAACAATTTCTGACCGTTTAAAAGCTATGGGAAAGATCCAAAAGTGTGGAAAATGGGTGCCACATGTATTGAATGAAAGACAGATGGAAAACCGAAAAAACACTTGTGAAATTTTGCTTCAAACACACGTTAGAAAATCGGTTTTGCATCGGATTGCTACTGGCGATGAAAAATGGATTTATTTTAAGAATCCTAAACGGAAAAAAATCATGGGTTAATCCGGGACAACCATCAACATCCACTGCAAAACCTGATCGATTCGGCAAGAAGACAATGCTGTGTGTTGGGTGGGACCAGAAAGGTGTGGTGTACCACGAGCTCCTAAAACCTGGTGAAACCATTAATACTGATCGCTACCGACAACAAATGACCAATTTTAACCATGCATTGATCGAGAAACGACCAGAATTGGCCAGAAGACACGGTAAGGTAATTTTGCTCCATGACAATGCACCAGTACACAAAGCAAAACCGGTTCAGGATACAATCAAAACACTTGGCTGGGAGCATCTACCCCACCCGCCGTATTCACCAGACTTGGCTCTTTCCGACTACCATTGGTTTTCATTGATGGTACACGCATTGGCTGAGCAGCACTTCGATTCCTACGAAGAAGTCGAAAATTGGGTGTCTGATTGGTTTGCTTTAAAAGACGAACAATTTTATTGGCGCGGTATTCACAAATTGACAGAAAGGTGGTCAAAATGTGTAGAAAACAATGGCCAATACTTTGAATAAAATGTTTTTACTTTCCCATTAATAATTAGTGTTTTATTTAAAAAAAACGCACATTTCCTACCGGTATACCTGTACGTAAGACTGCAGAGCTGAATTTTTGTGCCTTCGAAAGAGAAATTCTACATCGGATGTGGATGTAGTCCGGAAGGCAAAAATCCGTCGACTACACTGGCTCGGCCACATCGAGCGAATGGACAACAACGCTCCAGCAAAGAGGGTCTTCGAGTCCGAGCCTCCTGGTTCGAGAAGGAGAGGAAGACCGAACTTCCGGTACAGAGACCATGTCATCGCGGATTTAAGACAGCTTGGCCTTGATGACTGGAAGAAGCGTGCCCAGGACCGTCACCGATGGAAGGCAGCAATTGCTCAGGCTCAGACCCTTCATGGTTCGTCGGCCTGATAAATAAGTAAGTAAGTAACAGTACCAGTTCAGAACTGGGAAAGCATAACGCAATGATGTTCAATATCATTTAAGCAAAAAATAAGTAGTAATGACGGTGACGAACTTTGTGGGACGAAATTCAACGAAGAACTGTACGAGTAGGTAATATGGATGGCGCTACAGCCCGTAGAAGGCCAAGGCCTTCTCAGCAAGCACGCGCGTTGTGCGTGCCGTGGAAGGGACCTACAGTCTTCTGCCGACTCCGAACTGACAAGTTTGAGAAGCTTTTGCTACACAGAAATACTGCTTGAGCATTGATAGTGGCTCGAAAGAGGTGGACCCGTCAACATTATTTTTTGTCGTACAGACCAGAGTTGGAACCTAGACATCGAGGGATTCTTTTAGGACCGACAGATTTAGGAGTTATATTCAGAAAGTCACTCAGGAAATGTGCCGGTCGAGTACACCCTTTTTCTAAAGTCATTGCGCCGCACTGAGTCCGTCTGAGTTCGTCTACAAAAAGAAACTTTAAAGCACTGCCACACAAAATGTCATTGATGCTTGATTAAGAAATTACACCGGAAAGGGCGAATACCTACTGATGTAGAAACAGATGTCTCGCAACGAAACAGATGCGTAGTCTGAAGGTCACAACGCCATGCGTTTTTGCTTATTCGCTCTGTTACTGACCCTGACTCAAATAAGACTGAATCGGGGCCTAATTAGTAGATTTGGTGGTTGTGGGTACCAGAAAGCTCTGTGTCCCCATAAGAAGCCATTTGCCGACGTTCTTTTGAAGAAATACTCGTGTCGCGTGACTTAAATTGACATCAAGAAAAGTACGTCCGCGAATATTGGGAAAGCTGTTTTGTTTCTGTCTCTCGTCAATCCATTATCCTTCCGACTTGGATATGAATGTAGACACTCAGTTGACAGAAATCTATTCAAAGCAAGACCCACTTTAATTGAAAGTCACTCAAAACAAATTCACCTTCCTTAAGCACACAAAGCACACTAATGCCCCACACTTTGTGACACACACTGTCCCCCAGTATCATTCCTCTGCAATCACCGATTAATTAGGAGTGGTCAGTGGCGACATACCGATCCGTACCGTACCGTCTAGCGATGTGGCCCCACAACAATTAACTTGCTAAACCCTCCCCAGATAACATTTTCACCTGGCCTGGCATTCAGTTCGTCCTCTAGGACATGCAGCCGACCACTGAGAACACAGCCGTGTCCATGAATAATTCAGAGAAATTCCGATTTCCTTTCAAATCAGTCCAGAGTGCAGGGCAGCCAGCTCCGAGAGATCGCCGGGGAAAAGAAATCTAGAAATCTGGGCCAACGGAAGAAGACTTTGTTGAGTCGGTCATCGATGCGACCAGCGACGTGGCCCCGACGAACAATTATCCATTTCATGGTTACGATCCGTTTACGAGGCAAGCGCACCCCGTCGAAAGTTCATCTCCTCCGAGCCCTGTTATTAATTGTAATAAATCTCGATGAAGTAATAAGGCCTCGGTCATTAAAGCCAGACAAAGAAGACCTGGCTGCGGTCGAGCCGGAAAGAAGCGTCGACTGCGCGACGATGTTTTGGTGTTTCTGTGCTTCGGTGCTTCACCAATTTTCGGCGCACCAAATTCAGTTCTCTTAATTTAAATTGGTGGCGGTGCGGCCAGGTCCACCTTGCGGATAATGTTCACAACATTCCAAGCCTTTTTTTTTTGTGGTGGGTTCTCCAATCATCATTAGGACGTAATTACATCGTTCGCGCGATGAAAGGAAGGCGCCAACAGGACCACGCTGCAGTAAGGTACACAGGACACCGGAGCGGGTAAGCCACCTGCCTGGCCGATTAATCAAACGATAATCCGCCGGAGTGTGTCCGTATCTATGACGGCCGTGGGTGGGGGGTGCGGCGAGCGACGTGGTGCCGTGATGTGCTGGCTAAAGTGTCTGGAGTGGCGGCTGGCGGTGTCTGTGTTTTAACACCTTTCAGTTTACTTTTGGGCCAGTCACGGTCATGACAAAAGGGCACCGGCAACGCACCGTACCGCCTTCATCAATTTTCTACGAGCACCGGTGCAGACGGTGGTGGCTTGTGGTCGCTTGATGGGATTTCGTGCGTGGTTAAGTCAAAACAAGCAAACATCAAGGATCGGCGCAGCGCGGCGCACCGGCCTAACCCTTTTCGAGTCGGCTGTCCGTCTGTCTGTCGCTTCGTGGAATGGAGGCAAGCAGCACGTCGAACTCTTTAATCATGCTGTTGAGCAGTTGCGCTTGTAATTTGATTATATTAACTTAAACAGAGGGTGGGGATACTTTGGGTGGA
This sequence comes from Eristalis arbustorum, assembly GCA_916610145.1. Lineage (NCBI taxonomy): Eukaryota > Metazoa > Arthropoda > Insecta > Diptera > Syrphidae > Eristalis > Eristalis arbustorum. The sequence goes on from OU744317.1 coordinate 30,677,538, forward strand.
TTAATGGTTTCCGATTAGGGGGATGACGGCGTCAATAAGGGACGAAAGGCTTGTTACCGATGGAGTGTGTGGTTGAATGGGCCGCTCGCGTCTGCTGCTGGTGGGCGTGAGAGTGAGTCGTGGGCGAAGGAATGTGACTTAAGCCTGGTGGACGGGACGGAAATGTGATTCATACGTGTAATGCACCAGCTGCCCACTGGATCATATGGAGGAAGGCGCTTGTTTGAGTACAGGAGACATTTAGACTGTGGCAACTGTCGAGCCTGTGTAACATCGGCTAGAGGATCGACTCTGGAGGCTGGCTCGCACTGCTTGACTCTGTACCAGGATCCACTGCATTGTGAAGCTCTTGGTAGATGTCTTAAGGCAGGTAAATCGGCAAAAGACTAAGCCATCACGATGCAGTGGGTATTGAGACAGACACAAGAAGTGCATATCGCCATTCGTCACTCATTCGTTGATTTCAAGGCCGATAATGAGGGGGTGTGTAAAGAAGAACTGTACATCGCTAAACCTAGATTTAACATTCCTGGGAAACGTGGAAATACACTGTTCTCGGTCAGGCTCGGCGACATACTCACCGACATCTTCACTAGTTTTAGGAAAGGCGAGGGTCACTCAAGTGATTCCTTAAACACCATTCTTGAGAAGATCGTGCATAACTTAGACAGTGCGCTTGTACTTTTTCATAGTAGCGATACAAAAATTATCGCACAAAATGTGTACCATGTACGAAGTTTGTCGCGCGATTATTTAGCTGGCGTCAAAAAATTCGCAGCGATTTCTGATGTGACATATTCCGCCCACTCATGTATGAAACAACATGTCTCGTTTTTTACGACTAAATTATGAGCTGATAGAATCGCAAGTTCGTGGCGACAGATATTTTTAATCGCAGCGATTATGGTAGTGCTTGTGACTTTTTTTAACTCTCGACAATCGCGTCGCCAGAATAATGGGACAAATAGCAGATATTTAATCGTTGTGAAAATTGTAAGCTGACTCGTCTCCTCTGACGGATGTGTGTACAAATACCGCCACTTCTCTTTGGTGGCCTTCAACTCTGACATAAGCTGCCTAGCCTTACAGCCCAGCACAAGAGGCAGGATCTTCCAGAAGTCTTTTCAGCTGTTAGCAAGCTTGGACATCATTGGGAGATCGTAATCAGTCATAAGAATTGCATTGAATGGAAGAGCAGTCAGTGGTCAATGAGAAGTTTGATGACATTGGGATGGAAGCGCCATTTAAGTAACAAAGCTCTTTCGCGAATGATTAAGCTCATCTAATACCAGGCCTCACGCTCGTACCGAACCTTCAAGAGAATATGAAAAGAGAAATGTTTTTTTTTAAGCTTGGCTCAGTAAAAGCACAGTGAGTAGTAACCGAACTAAGGTGATAGGGGGATTTCAGAACCATCTGCATCATTTGTTTAGACGAGTCGATTATATAATAATATGGGTGGCGCTACAGCCCGTTGGGGGAAAGGGCCTAGCTTCTCAGCAACCACTCGTGTTGTGCGTGCTATTGTTCTCTCACGAGTGGAAGGGACCTACAGTTCAATGCCAAATCCGAACGGCTTTGTTTGAGAAGCCTTTTCTAGACAGCAAATACTCTTTGAGCATTGTCAGTGACTCGAAAGAGGTGGGGTCGTGAAAATTGTTTTCGTTCGGAATCGAACCAACGACGTCGAGGTTGCGGTCGACGCACATACCCACAACGCCACGGGCCACCACAAGGACGAGTCGATTGGTTCAATTAAAACTTGGTGCAAACAGAGCGAGGCGCAACTTCACGGCGGTTCTTAAGGGATTGCAACCGATCAACTGTTAACGACATACATCGGGTGGTGGTAAACAAATCCTATCCTATCCTTATTATCCCACTTGATCTGGACGATGATGGGCAATAATTCCGTCCCCCAGACTTAGACGAGGTCAATATAGCAATGTCTAGCCTGAAGTCGAAGAAAGCAGCTGGAGAGGGCGGACTGTCTGCTGAATTCTTTAATTCATTTGGAGATTTTTTGATTGGGCGCATGCACCAGCTCATCTGCATGATATGGTGGGAGGAAAGCATACCCAATGAGTGGAATCTCAGTGTCGTTTGTTCGGTCCAGAAGAAAGGAGACCATTTTCACTTTCAACTACATTGCGTAGTCAATATACTCCGACGTACTGTGCTTTCTTTTTCTTGGTTTTATCGCTGTTTAAACAAACGGCATTCCTCCTCTCGTTGAATTCACCGGCAATACACGTCCCGCCAGGAATGTCCATCAGTTTACCCTTAAGTTCACATTTGGACGCACAATAAACTTAGAAACTGGCTTTGCAGCACCATCTCATCTGTAAGATATGGTAGGGGGATGGAATCTCAGCATCGTTTGTCCGGTCAACAAGAAAGGAGACCATTTTCACTGCGCCAACTATCGAGGGATCACTCTCCTCAACATCGCGTACAAGACCCTCTCTGCGGTTTTGTGTGAACGCCTGAAACCATTTGTTAATACACTGATAGGTCAATATCAGCGCGGTGTCAGCCCGAGGAGGATCGCCATCGGCCAAATTGTGCACACTGCAGCAAATCCTGAAAAAGATTAAGGAGATGCAGGTCGACACCACCCGTTTGTCGATTTCAAGGCCGCTTATGAAAGCTTGCATAGAGAAAAGCTAAAACAGTAAACAGTGCCATGATTACGTTTGACATTGCTGCGTCTGGAGGTAAACCAGGGCAAAACAAAGTGCTGTCATCAAGAAAGTGCACTCAACAACATCGTTTTGGACAGAGCGTCATAATGGGCAGCAGAAACTTTGAAGTAGTCAAGAACTTCGTCTACCTCGGCGTCACAGTGAATAGGGACAAAAACATGAATACCGATATCAAGCGCAGAATTACTCTTGCCAATTTCTGCTTCTTTGGGCTCAAGAGACAATTGAGTAACAAAGCCGAGCTGCTCTATGGCGGAAGTACATGGACGCGGATGAAGAAGCTCTTGGTCGTTTTTAGACTTAAGTTCTGAGTGCGATCTAAGGTCATGTTTGCGTTGATTTCGTTTGGAGAAGAAGGTTCAACCACGAACTGTACGGGCTGTACAGCGGCATGTACCTAGTTAAGCGTCTTCTAATCCAACGCTTAAGATGGCTAGGTCATGTAGAGCGGATGAACACCACAGATTCGGCCCGAAGAGTCTTCGACACGAGCCGTTGGGAGAGCGCAACAGAGGACGTCCTCGCACGAGATGGCACACACAAGTGGAAAAGGACCTCAACCAACTTGGTGTGCGCAGCTGAAGGCAGCTGGGGGAAAGATCGTGCTGGCTGGAGAGGAATGTTTGTTGAGGCCCAGCTGGCATTGAAGGGGAAGCGGCTAAAATGGACTGTAGCCCCGGACTGTAGCGCTAATCAAAGAAGAAGAAGAAGCAAATTCCATCAGACCATCTAAGACAGAACAGTTTCTGCAATATGCCACGTCAATTAAAATCTGGACCACGAACCTATGGACTGAAAAAAATCGATTTGAGTACGTAAGACCGCCGCGTGTCCAGAAGGAAGAAGGAAGAAGGAAGACTAGTGGTGGTGGTGGCCTTTTTGCACTTAGACCAAAGTAGGCTCATTGTACCTTTACGTGGGTAATTCAAATTACGGCAAAATACGGCGCTTTTCTAGTTGAGGCAAGTGCAAGACAGTGGCAGAGAAGATGCTGGGTGCTTTTTCTGCTCATCCTTGTGTAGGTAGCTTCTACAGAAGCCATTGGGGAGAAGGCCTAGAAGGAAGTGTCTGGTGATTATTCCCACAGCAGTGCTAATTTTTGATCGTAGAGACGTCAGACTACTTGATCTTTTGGTTTTGTCGCTGCCTGTCAACTATTGCGCATCTATTTTCTGAGAACATACAAAGGTCAGTGAACCGTGAGCTAAAGGTAGGTAAAAGGGTTCCCATGGTGCAAGTGAATAAATCAATCGACAGTCTAGTGGCGTGTTTAGCTTGCTTAGTTTGCCCCTATGACCTGGCACCCAGCACAGGCGAATTTTGAATTACTCAGATATCTCGTGAGGAGATTGAAGGTAGTTGATTACTCTTTTTGAACTTACACAGAACGATTGCTTGACTCCGGAAATATACAGATATCTCGAGTGTATACCGCGTTCCGCCTTGGCTAGGACAGGGCTTCGTTAATGGCCAATACATGTACTTCCAATTGACGCTGCAGTGATCCAGGAAATAAACAGATTTGTTCAGATTTAGACACTCTGAGTAAGCGCCACTTCCTTAACCATCTTTCGTCTTCGATTCGTCTCTGTAGAAGAGTATGGCTTTTTCAAAAGTGTACCACAGGACTACAAGTCCGGAATGAAGGTTTCGAAGTTGCTTTTTGGCAAATGTCGCGGTGAAGTGTAATCTAGTTGGACCTAATTGGATTTTGGACCAGGCAGAGTCGCAGCTTCTCCGACGATCTCCAATGTCTGCATGTGTTGTGTGTGACACAATTCCCGGAGTCTGTAGGTATGTCATGCCTCATTCTTTGTAACACATCCTCTTGACATGAATTTCGCCGAGCTTCCTCAGCAAAGTGCACTCCATTTCTCCTCCTAAAGCCGCATCCAAGCCTCTCACCATTTCTCGCATCGTACATCACTCAGACACTGGCTACCTGGACGATCTCCTCCAGAGATACAACTAGTTGCTAAACCAGCCGTAGTAAATCTGATAACTCACAAAATAGGTCTCTGGGTTAAGATCATCTCTCAAACCCACCCACACTTGCCCGGCGACGTCAAAAAGTCTCTTTATGAACCCCCGGCGACCTCGACCACAGGCCTATTTCAAAAGCAACAGGTTCCACGTCTTTCGTAAGAATCCACGAACCAACACAAAAACCAGTCAATTCCAGCGGCAGGGCAGAGATAAACCCCACGCCCGGGCATTACGAAATCACCAACTTCCCCAAGCGATAAAGAACTCTTGCCTCACCGAGTGCCGAGAGTCAAGAACCACTGCGCTTCACGCTAAAACACGTCTTCCCCGTGCCAGAAGTTCACTCACTCCCGGTACTGGCGTAGTCCCCCGGTGGCACTTCCTAAGCCGCTGTCATTCCACCGGCTGCTGAATGTGCCCGCACATTAAATTGTTACAAAATGAAGAATTAAACGAAACAAAAAAAATGAAATATAATTTCCTTGTTTAATTTTTGTTGATGTCGACCACGACGACGACGATGATGACGACGACGACAAAGTGTGCAACCTGCTCACCTTTAACTCTGCGGTGTGTCTCCGCGCACAGGTAGTTGGAATCGCTTGTCAGCGGCGGAACAAGCTTTGCTAACCCGCCGCGGCAAGTCGATCCCGCTTTTTACGACTGAACACAAGGAACCATCACTTGGCCGTCGCGTCGTCTTTGTGTCTTTTCGCGTCTTGTCCGCGGTAAAGAACCGCGGCGGCTGCAGCGGTGCGCAGTGGCGTCGGCGGTTCTGCATTCGGTATTCCAGATACAGTAATGTGATACAAAACACTGAACCTTTGAACTTCTTCCATCTTTCATCATCGTCCCATCATCGTCATCACCGCGTCATCTGCGTCGTCTTCTGCAGATTCTTTTGTGGTCAGCCAAGTCTCTCTCTCTCTCCGCCCATTGTGACGAAACACCATCGCTTCCACCGCCAGCACCAGCACTGTTCTGACTGGCCGGTGTTGGGCACAAATTCGGATCTTGTCATCCCGGGGGATTCCATGCCCGGTGTGCCGGTGCCGGTGCCGGTGCCGGTGCCGGTGCTGGTGCCGTATTGTGCAGAAATGATGCAACCCAGGATGGAATAGATGTTGGAAGGTCAAAGCAGAGAGAGAAGGAGAACCTTCGATTTTTTTTTCTTGAAGAATCGATCACAATCGGCCGAGGGCTCAGCCTCAGCCCAAGACTTGCACCTTTTGCTATTTTGGGCGATGATCGACATCACCACCATGCTGGCTGGCTGGCTGGTGGACGGACGGATTGCAGGGAAGTGCTGTAATGATTCCGGGAAATCGATTCATGGTGGTGACTGGTGTGCCCATTGGCATCGGCTTCGGTGGCGGTGCATGCAGCAGCATGAGGGTGACAATGGATTTCAATAGATTTCCTTGGGGCAGGTGAGACGTCTCGATCAGACGTCGGTGATCGGAGTGGTTTCGCACTTTTACGGAGACCGGGTCTCGTGTTTTGTGACTGGTGGCCTATGAAATTGATTTGGCCTGCATTGGCTGTGTGCGGTGGTTTGTGGAAATTGCGCAATGAATGACGGGGGTGCAGATGCCAGAGGAGATAAGTTTACCCAGAAGTCATGGAATGGGTTTTTTCTCCCACTCTCTCCGATATCGGGCCTGTACTCGATTAAGCATTCTATGATTCTAGACCATTGGGCATTGATGTGGCTGTGTCAAGTTGGGCTTTGGTGGCATCTGTAGATGTAGATCGTTAAAGTTTTCTCTCAACAACATGAATTCATTCGCTTTCAACATTGTCCTTGCTTATACGCCATACAGAGTGACATGGGAGATCACACTACTCTGAGCCATCATATAGCCTTCTGGAACATTTTACAAGCCATCCTAGTTCCCTGTGGCGGAGTAAGAGTGCATTAGAATGGTGTTACCTAATCAAGCTCAACACGTTTTACCCACATCTGCTCTGTCATATGCTTCAAAACGCTGAAATCACAATAGTGGGGTGACTGTTGTTCCTCTTAATTGTTATCCTTTGCCGGGCACAGCACTTGGGATTATGGTAATGTCTGCGTGGAGCTGTTCAAGCCGTCCACTATCAGATCGGCTTCACGTTGTCCCTTAAGTTCTTTGACTGACCTGACGTCGTCAGCTTTCGGTGAAACGCCAGTACCCGTATTTTGGCAAATTTTACGCATGCGTTTTGGGCTGTTAGAGTGTTACCTGGCAAACTTGTCTTCACAATGGGACAACCCTCACCCTACCATTGGGTATCTGCTACATTTCTAGGCAGAAAACTTTTGTGATAAGTCAAGTTAAATGAAGAGTTCAAGATAGCCCTAAGCCTGAGTAACAGCATGTTCAGGTTTTCTTGAAATCTATCATCTAAAAAGCTGTCATGCCTGGGCGTCGTTGAAGCCATTTCTACTGTTCCATCAGTTGGCGTAAGGTCTTACTAGATCTTCTTCCTTCTCTCCTTCCTACTTGACACCTGCTTGCAAATGATTGTCCGTTCCAAAAGCTGTCGACCTAGATCTACTGGTCATTACATAGGATACAAACAATTCCAGTTTTACAAGGAGGGATCAAACATGATTAAAGGTACAGGAGCGTGCATTTTAAAATCAAGACGAATCTGATTGCAGGCCATTCTGAGTCCTGGGCCTTAGTGTCATAACCAGAACTTGTCAGGAAAGGGAGTAAGACCTACGCATCACCGGCTGGCCTATGTTTACAACCACCTCTTAAGGATGTCAACTAAAGGTGGATGACAAATTCATAAAGAATGCTAATAAACAGCTGCACGAGCAGTCGGATGCTCTGGCCCAAAATAATCAAAAGTCGATGAACTCCTTCAATGTGACAAAGAGTTGATGGTAGTTGCAGCGTTAACTGGCCTTCTTCTTTGATTGGAGCAGTCCGAGGTGGACCTGGGCCTCAACCAACATGCCTCTCCAGCTAGCACGATCTTTCGCCAGCTGCGCACACCAAGTTGGTTGAGGTCCTTTTCCACTTGTGTGCGCCATCTCGTGCGAGGACGAGGACCTCTGTTGCGCTGTCTCAATGGCTCGGTATCGAAGACTCTTCGGGCCGGAGCTGTGGTGTCCATCCGCTCTACATGACCTAGCCATCTTAAGCGTTGGATCCGAAGACGCTTAACTAGCTGCATGCCACTGTACAGCCCGTACAGTTCGTGGTTGACCCTTCTCCTCCAAACACCATCAACGCAAACAGGACCAAGGATCGTAAGCAGAACTTATCTCTCAAAACAACCAAGAGCTTCTTCATCCGCTTTCAATAGCGTCCATGTCTCTGCGCCATAGAGCAGGACTGGGATGATCAGGGTTTTATACAAGGTCAATTTGGTGTTTCGAGAGATGGCTCTGTTACTCAATTGCCTCTTGAGTAATTCTGCGCTTGATCTCGGTACTGGTGTTGTTGTCCCTATTTACTCCACAGCCTAGGTAGACGAAGTCCTTGAAAGTTTCTTCAAAGTTTCTGCTGCCCAATATGACGCTCTGTCCGAGACGTCGATGTTGTGCGTCCTTTCGTGATGCCAGCATGTACTTTGTTTTTGCCCTGGTTTATCGCTAGACCCATTTTAGCCGCTTCCGCTTCAATGCCAGCAAACGTCTCATTGACAGCTCGCTGTGTTCGTCCAATCATGTCAATGTCGTCCGCGTAGGCAAGCAGTTGAACGGACTTTTGGAAGATCGTGCCTCGGGTGCTTACGTTTGAGTTTCGCAGGATCTTCTCAAGTATGATGTTGAAGAAGTCACATGACAGCGTGTCGCCTTGCCTAAAACCTTTTTTGACATTGAAGGTCTCGGTGAGTTCGTTACCGACCTTGATGGAGCAGCGAGAGTTCTCCATCGTCATCCTGCAAAAACGAGCTTGGCAGGAATGTCAAAACTAGACATGGCGCTGTATAGCTCGTCTCTATGCACACTGTCATATGCGCCCTTGAGATCGACAAATAGGTGGTGGGTGTCGATCTGCATCTCTTGAGTCTTTTCCAAGATCTGCCGAAGTGTTTGGTCTATTTTGGACTTTCCTGGCCTGAAACCGCACTGATAAGGACCTATCAGGTTGTTGACAAAGGGTTTCAGGCGTTCACACAGAGCGGCAGAGAGTATCTTGTACGCGATGTTAACTAGGCTGATCCGTCGATAGTTGGCGCAGTCGAGGGGGTTTCCTTTCTTGTGGACCGGACAAACGACGCTGAGATTCCACTCATCGGGCATGCATTCCTCCGACCATATCTTACAGATGAGCTGGTGCATGCGCCCAACCAGGTCATCTCCAGCTGCCTTAAACAGTTCCGCGGACAATCCGTCCGCTCCAGCAGCTTTGTTCGACTTCAGTCTAGATATCGCTATCTTGACTTCGTCTAAATCGGGGGGACGGAATTCGTGTTCATCATCGTCCAAATTGAGTGAAACATTCTGCCTGACAGCGGAATTTGTGTCGTCATCGCCGTTTAACAGTCTACAGAATGGATTTTTCCAAATTCTCTGCATCGACTGCGATTCTACTACTAGTTGTTCATTTTCGTCCCTGCAGAATTCGTTAGCGTTGTCATCAATAGTATTATGATATGAAAATGAGACTAACTAAGAAGCCATTCCTTCCAACGGGTGTCAAAACGTGCCGCCTCGTGTATCTAGCCACTTCAGCTTGAAAGACTATGCAGATATCCCTTAGTGCAAGGTATTCTTCGAAGAAGTCACAGAAATCGCGCTAACGTCCTTGAGTTGTTAGTGTGTAGGGCGTATCCTTTACTACAGTTTCTTGTTGCAAAGGTTTATAGTCTGGCAAACATAGATTGAAGCTCGTCTTCGGAGCGTGGTGAGCGTGAGAGGTTATCCGTTTGTCTTATATTTGGAGCTGCTGTTCAGGGCCGCTGAGGCTGCACTGTCGTCCTTACTGAGCAAGCTATTCAAGACCGGTCAATTGGATACGTCAGATCTCTCATAGATGCTGATAAGCCAAGTAGATATCAGCTAATGCTCAAAATTGGACTCGAAATCTCGAAATTGTGTTCAAAAATGTTGTTGATTTTTTTTGACAAACAGCCTCAGCTATCTTGGCGAATAGGGCATTGTTTCTGTGACAGAGAGATTGAGAGAGAGAGAATGAGTGTTCAGATTTTCCAGATCAACTTCATTGACTGCAAACAAACAGCGACGATTAAAACCATTACTCCCGCTTTCGCTTGACATTTGCAAAATTGGAAACCACTGTTCGTGACCGCCTTCCCCGTCACAGCAATGAAACTATTTAAAAACGCCACAAGCTGCGATGTCAGCAGGAACTAGAAGCCTCCGCATTAGTGCCGGTAATCCAACAGAACGGATTAATTGAATCCCAAACCACACACCATCCGAGCTGTCAGCTGCTCTGACAATTTGAACGTTGCGCAAATTCGGTGCCTTCAACCCCCGGCACACATGCCAATATCCACTCGACGTCGCGCCGACGCTTGACATTGAACCTCATCCAGGTATGCACCGACATCAACCCACCACCACCACCACCACCACCAGAGTCCACCTTTCCGAAGAGGTTGGCTGCCACACGCAGGACCTGGGCGATAAAGGAAAAATTTCCATCGTTAATCCCAATGAAATGCAAACATCGTGGCGTGCGTCTGTGTGTACACAGAGGACGGCCCGATAGGACGGTTACAATTCAATATGAATTTTCATAACGGCCAACAGCTGAGCAGATGTGTCCCCGGCACATGCACCATCGATGCCCAATAAATCACCCCTCGCACGAACTAGGGGAAGCGCGTTCACCGAATCTGAATCCGAAGCCAAGGCCCATTGAAATCCTCTTCGCTCTAATCATCGCGCACTGGCTGCTCGGTCTCACTCGCTCCCCCGGTGGCAGCCGTACGGCGGTAGCACGCGTATGATTCTAATGCGCGGAACTAAATACGAAATGTGCGCACGCACCCCTCCTGATATTGAAATCCCCGGTCCCACAGGATAATGGAAGCAGGAACCTGTGCAAAAAAAATCGGTAAATCCTTGTGCAAGCAACGCACATGCCGCTGCATCTGCAGGTTGAGTGGTCGTTGGAATCAAATCCTTGCCGAAGGACTTTGTAACGAACTTCTTCCAATTTGAATACTCGCCTCGCTCTGCGGTCCTTGGGGGTAGGTCGCATACAGCCTCTCTCGCTCTCTCGTCGAAGGAAAACCAAAACATGCACCGGGCCACGCAGCCAGTCGGTCTTCCGAGATTCCTTTCGACAAACTGGATTCCCTTCTCCGTCGTCGTACGTCATTCCCTCCAGAAGGGACTTCGTGTGTTTTTTGTTCCAGCTCCTTGGCCAAATTGAAAAAAGAAATAATTCCATAAGGACACTCCATGTGCCAGGTGCGTTGCTGTTTCTTCGTCTCCTGGCTTTTTGTTCTTCGATTTAACTCGAACAATATGAATTCCTTCGTGTTCGTTTTTTTGTTTTCTTTTTTTAATTTTTTTGTTGATCCTGCGTCTTGAAGTCCTGTCCTGATGCCGAAAGGACAATGGTCCATTGTGTGGAGGATTTCAATTGAACGTGGTGTGCGCGTGTGTGCGTGAGCAGGGGTAAGGCACACCTTGTGCCCTGGCCGCTGGGTATCGGCTTTTGATTGTCAGGACATTTTATAGCGGTGACTGATGCATGTTGATTTTTATATCATTTTATTGACGATGCAGGACAATGATACGGCCTGACGATGACGATGACGGCGGCAGATCGTGCCGTTCGGGCGGCATCATGCGGGACCTTCGGTTGGTGTTTGTTTTCCCTTTGAGGGAATTTCATCCTTTTTGAGTGAAAGTTGATGAGAGCTATTGAGCAACGGTGGCAGGCGACATTCAGGGCATTACACAGAAATTTGATCCTGCGGCTTGTTGCGGTGAAAGCATGAATGGGATGCCTTTATGGTGAGCTGCATAATGGACGTCATTTCACGGAGAGAAAGCGTCGCGGTAATATTTATGAATCAGTGGGAGAGCGGTGGTCAGTCGCTAGGGGGAAATGGGTCGTAAGACAGGCAACTCGGGTGATGGATGGGAAATGGGTTGTGTCGTTGGTTAGGTTAGGTCTGGGTTGATGCGGTGGGGCCACGTGTTACGTACGTGGGTCCACTTGGACGCTTTGTGATGCCCTTGGGGATGAAAGACCTTCCATCGTACCACTAGTTATGGCGGATGCCTTCGAAGATGTCGTGCTGCCTCATGCAGCCATCCAGTGGTCCTGACAAACCTGCACATAGGACTCAAAGGGATATTTGCTATGTCGTGAAGGTTCTTGAAGAAGAATTCTCCCAGTGTAGGGCAGAGACTGGGGTTTTGGGTAGTGTCCTCAATTTCTTCTTCGTCCCCACAGCCTCTGCATATGGTGTGGTGACCCATTTTGTTCATAATATCTCAGGCGGTTATGGCCAGTTATCGCGCCGACTGCCATCTGTAGAAGCATTTTGCTACATTGGAGAAGTTTGTCAGTTTTTGCGCTATTGTACCTAGGCCAGAAGATTCGAGTGCTCTCACAGGGTGGAGTATAGGAGCCCCACTTTTCATTAGCTAGCGCCATGATTATATTGTCCACATTAATGCTGACATAAGCCAGAGGTGGTTGGAAACATGGAATTGTTTGGGATGGGTGGATTCAGGCCTTTTCGTAGCAAGTTCATCTTCTACCTCATTATCGGTTATGTCATTATAACCTCGGACCCAGCTCAGTGTGATTGAATGTTTCGTTCCAAGAACCCTTAACTCTTCGCGGCAGCTTGCAACAACGTTGGACTTAATTTCTGAAGCCGAAATTGCTTTAATGGCTGCTTGACTGTCAATTCTGCTTCTTTGTGTGGCGGGATGGACCTGGGCCTCAATCAACAAGCCTCTGCAACTAGCGCGATCTCTGGCTAGCTGTCTCCAGTTTCGTTTACCAAGGTGAGGTCCTTCTCACCACAGGTTCGGATTCGAAGATTCGTCGGGTCGGAGCTGTTGTGTCCATCCGCCCTACATGACCTAGCCACCGTAGGCGTTGGATTCGTAGACGTCTAACTAGGCTTATGTCAATGCCTAGCCCGTACCGTTCGTGGTTGAATGGGAACCGCTTGACTGTCAATTAAAAGGGTAATATCAGTCGGTGGCCTTTCCAGCAATGATATCATTTTGGCCGCTTCTTTGACCGCCAGGACCTTCGCTTGGAAAACACTGCCATAGTCATGTAATCTGACAGAGCAGTGAATGTTTAGCAATTCGGAGAAGATGCCCTGTTCTTTAAGCCGTCTTCGACCCATCCGTGTAAACTAGGAGGGAGTTCGAGTTATTCATGGGTTCGTTAGAGTTCCGCTCCTTTCTTGTTGGATGACAACAGCGGGGTGTATCGAAGTCAAATGAGGGGAGGGAGTAGTCACACTATTTGTAGTCTATCTAGAATCCCCAGTTATGGCTTAGTTAAATCATGGCCTACGGCCGTTAGTTGTTAATGGCACTTTGTTGACGTCCAGTGATGCTCCGCTCACTCACTTCCAGCGCCGTCGTTGTATCATGTGGGAGATGGCTTTCAGTTGGAGCGTAGAATGTTCCGTGGAATGTCTGTCAAATATGATGCGACACCTAGTCGTTGCCTTAACTTGACGTGAATTTAATACATTCTTGCATTTTGCGTATTTTACGATTTAGAGCCTTCGATCGGAAGTCACATATGACATAACACGTGGCTTAATTGCACCTGAAGAGCCTTCGATCCGACCGCCATGAGTGAGAGCTTTCGATGCTATTTCAAATATGATGTGGCACTCCTCCTTCACCCAGACGGGAATTAACATTTTTTTCCGGATTTTGAATTCTTCTTAAAATTTGTCATTGCCGACCCCTATTTTGCGTAGATAGAAGAACAATGCATGACAACCCAATGCAGGCAATCTCAGAACTATCTTCAAACTACGTAATTTTCAACGCACATTAAAGACATTCGCGAACTTAACGACGCACACCTGATCTCCTTCTTCTTCTTTTAATGACGCTACAGCCAGGGCTGAACCTAGGCCTCATCCAGCCTCAAGTGAAATTGTGTGCTTTTCAGAATCTGACTCTCAACTTTGAACGATCGCACCTTCGTCTAAGGTTGATCATGCACATCGCTTTGAAACGTATGTAAGGATCACGTGATGATGTGAAGTTAATGTCGCTACGGTCAGAATTGTATGCTTAAACGGTTGCAGTTGGTATCGGATCGTATGAATTTTTGCCCAGAGATTGGCTCTACTGCGACTGATCAGCCACACGTCACCAATCTTCTGTTCACCATCATCTGACAACCGCCCCTTCACCAGCTGCAATCTGAGTCTCAGCCAACAAACTAGCATGAACTTTGCACGCCAAGTTGGTTGAGGCCCTTCTCCACTTGTGTGACATGGGGCCTCGTGGTCATCCTCTATGATATGAGTGTTATATAAATTCAGCTTGGTGTTTGGAGGGATGTTTGTGTTAATCAATTACCGCTTGAGCCCTCGGTACTGGTGTTGTTGTCCCTATTTGCTCCAGAGCCTAGGCAGACGAAGTCCTTGACTCCTCAAAGTTTCTGCTGCCCATGATGCTCTGTCCGACACGTCGATGTTGTGCGTCCTTTCGTGATGACAGCATGTACTTTGTTTTACCCTGGTTTCAGATCCATGTTTGCCACATCCGCTGCAATGCCAGCAAACGCCTCGTTGACGGCTGGCTGTGTTCACCCAATCACGTCAAGTCGTCCGCGTAAGCAAGCCGTTGAACGGGCTTTTGGAAGATTGTGCCTCTTGTGTTGGCAAGTTAATTTCGCACGACCTTCTCAAGTGCGATGTGGAAAAAATCACATGACGGCGTGTCTCCTTTTTAAACCGCTTTTGACATCGAAGATCTCGGTGAGCTCGACTTTGATGGAGCAGCTAGAGTTCTCCATTGTCATCCTGCACAACCAGACAAGTTTGGCAGGAATGTAAAAATTAGACATGGAGCTGGATAGCTCGTCTCTATGCGCGCTGTCATATGCGGCCTTAAAGTCGACAAATAGGTGGTGGGTGTCGATCTGCATATCTTGAGTCTTTTCCAGGATCTGTAGAAGTGTGAAAATTTGGTCAATGGTGGATTTCCCCGGTCTTAAAACAGCGCTGATAATGACCTCTCGGAGTATTGACGAATAGTTTCAAGGGTTCATCCAAAACGACAGAGAGGGTCTGATGGCCGATGTCTATGAGACTTATCCCTCGATAGTTGGCCCAGTTGAATGGAGTGGATATTCCATTGGGCGGGCATGCTTTCCTAAGACCATGTCTTGCAATTGGTGCATGCACCCTACCAGCTCATCTCCCGCTGCCTTGAAAAGTTCTGCAGACAGTCCGTCTGCATCACCAGCCATGTTCGACCTCAGTGTCGATATCGCTGTCTAGACTTCATCTAACATGGTCCATTGCGTGGAGTGGAACGCATACCTGATCTCGTGACCTAATCTCATGTAGATTTAGGAGACGTGGGAGATATTGTGGGTAAGCGTGTCAATCTCAAACGCACTTGAACCTCGACGTCGTAGGTTCCATCACTGGTCTAAACGACAAAAAATAATTTTCACGGCCCCACCTCTTTCCAGTCACTGACAATGCTGAAAGAGTTTTCCTGTCTTGAAAAAGCCTCTCCGTTCGGAGTCGGCATACGGGGGTAGGTCCCTTCCACTCGTGAGATGTCAATAGCACGCGCAACACGAGTGGTTGCTGAGAAGTTAGGCCCTGGTCCTCTACGGGCTATAGCGCCACTTAGAATGCGTCGTGAAATGTGATTCAAATATGATGTGGCACCTAGTCGGTGCCTTAGTGTCACATGAATTTAATGCATTCTTACTTTGAGTTACAGCCTTCGACCCCAAGTCAAATATGATGTGACAGGTAGTCCGTGACTTACGTAGAATTTAATAAATTTTTACAAGATCTAAAATTCTTCTTAAAATTTTCCACTTCTGATTATTTTACGAAAATAGAAGCACATTGCATGGCAACCAAAGGCGGAGATTCTCATCACAGTTTTCAAACCACATGCCTTTTCACGGACATTTGAGACGTCCACGTGAACATCTGAATTCAGTCTACGAACATTTATTACTCACACCTGATCTTCTCCTTCATCTTCTAAGAGGGCTACAGTCCGAGGTTAACATGGGCCTCACCCAACAAGCTGTTACGATCCTTAGCCAGCTGCCTCCAAGCTGAACGCCAAGTTAGTTGAGGTCCGCCTCCACTTGTGTGCGCCATCAGCTTCGTGGTTATCTATTTCGTTGTCCCACTGGTTCGAAGTCGAAGACTCTTCCGGCTTTATCAGTTTTGTCCATGCGCTCTATATGGCCTTGGTTGCGAAGGCGCTTAACTAAGCCCATGCTGCTATACAGTCCGCACAGTTCGTGGTTGAATCTTCTCCTCCAGACTTCATCAAAGCATACAGGAACAAAGATTGCACGCAGAACCTTTCTCTCAAAACGACCAAGAGCTTGTTTATTCGCTGTCAACAGCGTCCATGTGTCTGCGGCATAGAGCAGGGCAATGCTGGTTAGAGGGTTGTATAAACTCAGTTCGGTGTTTGCTTGGCTTTGTTACTCGATTGCGTCTTGAGCCGAAGGAGCAAGAGCAACTCTGCGTTTGATCTCGGTAATGGTGTTTAGTGCAGAGCCGAGGTACACGAAGTCGAAGTCCTTGAGTACCTCAAGGTCTCTGCTGCCCATTGTGACGCTCTGTCCGAGACGCCTTTCTTGATGACAGAATATACTTTGTTTGTCAAAGTTTACCGTCAGATCCATTTCGGCAGCTTCCGCTTCTAAACAAGAAAATACCTCATTGACGGCTCGCTACATTCGTTTAGCGTTTAGCGAATATGTACATCCCGTCGTACGCGCATGCTAGCAATTGCACGCATTTTTATAAGATCGTGCCTCTTGTGTTGGCAAGTGAGTTGCGCACGACGTTCTCAAATACGATGTTGAAAAATAAACAGCGCGTCGTTTTGTCTAATTGAAGGCCTCGTCATTTTTTCTTATCGAAGATTTCGGTGAGTTTGTTGCCGACCTTGATGGAGTCCTCCATCGTCATCCTGCACAACCTGACGAGCTTGGCATGAATGTCGAAAATAGACGTGGTACTGTACAGGTCGTCTCTATGCTCGCTGTCTTGAAATCGACAAATAGGTGGTGTCGATCTACATTTCTTGTGTTTTTTCGAGGATCTGCCGTAATGCAAAGACTTGATCGATGGTGAAATTCCCTGGCCCAAAGCCACATTAATAACGACCTATCGGGTTTTTGACGAATGGTTTCAGGCGCTCACACAAAACGATAGAGAGAATCTTGTAAGTAATTTCTGGGAAACTTATAGTAGACTTAGACGTCGTTAGTTAGCATAGTTGAAAGGGTCTCTTTTCTTGGGGATCGAGCAAACGATAGTAAGATTCCAATGGTCGGCCATGCCTTCCTCTGACTATATCTTAAGGATGAGATGGTGCATGCACCAATCCAGCTCCTCTCCGACTGCCTTGGAAAGTCTGTACCATCAGCTTTGTTCGACGTTAGTCTCGATATCGCTGTCTTGACTTCGTCTAGGTCAAGGAATGGACCTCCTATCATCGTCCACTGCGTGGAGTTGAACGCACATCTCATGTAGATTTAGGAGACACGGCAGACATTGTGGGTATGTGTGTTGATCCCAAAGCACTCGAACCTCGACATCGTATGATCGCTCCCTGGTCTGAGCAAGAAAAAACATAATTTTCACGGCATCACCTCTTTCGAGTCACTGACAATGCTCGGAGTCGGCATAAAACTGTAGGTCCCTTCCACTCGTGAGAGATCAATAGCACTCACAACAGGAGTGGTTGCTGACAAGTAAGGCCTCTCTAAGGGTTGTAGCGCCACCTATATTTAGGACACACATGTGATCACGTGTATTTTGTGTTCGATTTTTTCACGCAGCACGTGAAATTGTGCGCTGCTCAGAATCATCTGGGTGCGATCATTCACATTGCTTTGCAACAGTCTGAGTGTCACGTGATCACGTGTAATTATGGTCTGTGCGGTGAGAGTTGTATGCTTAAACGGTTTACTAGTTAAATAATTGCTCAAAATTTGGTACTGCCGCGACTGATCAGTCACACGTCAGGCTGGGTAATCTCCTCTTCATCACCATCATCTGACAACCGCCCGAACGTCATCGCCTCCACATGAGTCATCGCTCTTGGTCGCACGCGCACGACTAATAAATTCCAATAAATTCGATTTAAATTCTGAGAATCTTAGCACCGTCCTCCTCCAAGCCGCAGCGTCGTCAGGCCATTAAGACAATTCGTCTTTCGATTCCAATCACCTATGAGTAGCCCCTTAAGAATTTTAATTCCCTCCCATTTCACGGCAGTCACCTTGCGCGCATTCCACCCGAGATGCATCACTGCGCACGTATCCACCGGCATAATCGATCGAGTAGCAACCAAACCTGTTGACTTAACCAATTTGCTACCAAGCTGTGAACCGAATCTCAGTTTACAGCCGTCAGCCGGGTCCGGGCCGCAGGCCCTTCCAGGGAAGTGACATAAAATTGTCGGCTTCCAAAATTTGAATCTTATTCGTTCCAGCGCTGCGTCTTAATCTGTTGTTTACGACCGAACCCCCATTTGATGGATGTGCCTCGGAATGCCCGCGCGCATTCATCAAGCGCATCAGCTCCAGCGGCTGCTCTCTGCCGTCTAAGTGGTCCACAGGAGGAACGAAAATGTACACGAAAAGCCTCCCATGGTGATGGGCAAGCCAGCTAGATGCCCATTGTGCAGCACGTAGAACGCACGGACAGGAGAGCACCGTGTTGTCTGCGATGCTCGAGGGGAATCCAGGGGCAGCACCGGCACAATGAAGAGCCAGAGGCCATTACTCATGCCTAATAAAGACCCAGTTGCATACGTATTTTGTCAGGTGTCATAAAAGTTATATTTATTAAGCGGCATAATGCCGAATAAATCTCCAAGGGAACTCGTTTCGTTTCCCCCTCCGGCCTGTGGGGAGATACACAGTTTTTTTCGCTTCTGATTGTCTGGTCGTCGGTCGGTGCCGTGCGGCTGGATGTTAATTGTAACGACAGCCCGGAGAGAAGTAGAACAGAAACGCTGAACGAGGTGCGAGGCCCACAGTCGCGCAGTGTTTGATAGAATGGACATGAAATTGAAACGGACGCGCACTGCACGATGTCGCCCGACGAGCCCGGGCCCATCATCCGTCCCGTGTCCGATTGTCCGACACGCAATCAAACATTGGATTCTTTTTACCTCCGCCAGCCAGAGTGTGTGTCGACATAAAAGGCTACCAGCTACACAATGGAGACAAAGAGCGGATTCACCTTTAATGTTCCCAACTAGAGTCGCTCGCCGGGCCTCAATGGAGGACATTATGTATTCGTCTTTTCTTCTTCTGTTGTCCCCTCGACTGTGGGTCGTCTTCTGGTGTTTCTTCGGAATCACCGGCTCCGGCGAGGAGCACGGAGCGAGAGGGCAGGTCTATTTTAGGGATTCTAGGTATCGGAGATGAGTTTAGGAAACGAAATGACTTTAGGCGCGCCGCCGAGGTGTCTCGACGAGTACGAGTCGTTACAGCCTGTGTGTCGTCGCTGATGATGATGATGATGACGACGACGACTGGTTCACCCTCCATTGCTTATGCAATTGAAGCGACAGACAATGGCAACGAGGACGAGTAATGCACATGCCCGAGTGGTGTGTTCAACTGGTCCAGGTGCCACCTGGAAGAGCAGATGAGGAATTTCTGTTTTTTTTTTTTCGTGTGCTGCTGCCTCTGTGTGTTTTAAGGCGACAAGCACGGGTGGGTTTTGTGCAAGTTCGACGATTGGCAAGGGCATCTGCGAAAAACTTGAATGAAGCTGATACGACGAACTCAATCGAGGATTGCTGCTGACCCGCCAGACGTGTTCTGTGATCTATTTGTGTGCGGACCGGTTATGCAGTGCAAATATTTATTTTCCAGTCAATTGGCAGTCGGCAGGGCAGCTGAAACTCCACCCAGATCCCTTCGGGTTGCAACGTAAGGGCTCGGGACAAGTTTTGCAGACCAACGTGGCCTGATCGTTTCCTGAATCAAAACAGTCTGATGGTTCGGTATTCGGAAGTGAAGGCTGCCGAACTTTTTTTGGGTCCATTTGGAGGGCACAATGAGCTACCAGTTGTTGTTTATTTTGTTTGCATCCACTGCTAATAATTGACTGAATTTAGAACAGACTTCCTTGCGTTGTGGCTTGTGACGCGCTTTGAGCTGCAATCAGCTGCTTCTACGACATTTTGAAGGAAGAGAGAAACGTATGACGCTTGGTAATAATGTATTTCCGTTGATATAGCAATCTGCTCAGTTTGGATCTGATCAGAGAATCGCTTGGAGTCAGGTAGTCCTTCTGCAAAACTCAATCAAGTTCAGCGCAAAGACAGTGAACTTGTGAGCTGGTCTGAACTAAAAGAGTCGAGCATTGTTTCTTAAAGTGAACGCCGACGTCCCTTTCTCCATCTGACATTCTGTTTGAGTTCATTTAACGCCTTTTTTGTCAGACTGCATGGTAAAGAGCAAGTTTGGCAACGCATTGCTGGGATATCTCAGGTACTTCTCATGTACTCGGTTGAATGTGTACGCACCCATGGCTCTAACATCTGCCTTGTTATTCTTCTATTCGGCGTGGACATGGCCCTCAGTCAACATGTCTCTCCGTTTAGCACGGTCTTGTGCTAGTTGGTTCCAGCTACTCACGTTCAGCTATTTGAGGATCCTCTTCGGCGGCATACGCTCCCGGAGATGTGATCTTCCTTTACCGCTTTTATCCCAGAATCGACTCGAATGACAAGATCGCCCTACAGTTCGTCGTTCACTCTCCTCTTCCAAGCACAATCAGTACATAGGGGCCTAAGATAATGCGAAAAACATTCCTCTCAATGTGACCAAGAGCCTTCTTGCCTGCTTTGGTTAGTCAGCCATACAGTAGGAGAAGGGGACATCTAGTTTCGATACAGGCCTTGAAGCACAAATGCCTTCCCAGTCCAAGTTAGCAGAAAATGGCGACGGTGATCCGTCGTTTATCTCCTCTCGTTTGCAATGAATCGGTGCCTAGAGTCTTTCACTTCTTCGACAGTATTTCTGTCTGCCTTGTCCTGGGAGAGTTCTTTCCGTTTCATGACCTGTTGTCATTGATGCCAGTTGTTGTAGACTTTTAGAAGTTAACAAACAAACGCAGCGTCTGGGAAATGCACATGCCAACGAGGAATGCATCGGTCACCTGAGTACCCACGCCAGCAACCTGTACTCGTACTATTTAAGGTAGTTCTAAGTGAGATATGTTTGAGTTCTATTCCAATCGTTGTAAGGGAAACCTCTGCCCATTCGGAGGTGGAATAACAAATATATATATTTTTTTTCAAAACAACACGTAGTTGTTTAATATAGACCACCATGTGGCATCCATCTAGTCTCGTGAATACATAGCCCATACAGTACGTGGTTGAATCATTTTCTCCAAGCGCCATCACGCGGTACGGCGAAATAGACGTCCAGAATGGCATTTGACGCAGGCAACTGAAGGAGCCACCTTGACATGTCAGAGTGGAGGCAACTGCATAAAACTCTGCCCGATAGAAGGGTTTGTTTGTTGAGGCCAAGTCCATTCAGGACTATAGTGCCATCAGTGATCTGGTCGGTTTCCTCACACAGTTTAGAAGTGCCTCTGTGGATCAAACTTGCCATAGAAATCCTATAGAATCTGCGTCGGATTGACAGGGATCCCAGAGTAGTGGACTGCGTATGAATCACTAGATACCCATGGTTTGACCAAAGCCTGATGATGACCTTGACAATGTCCAGCATAACTTTGGTCCTTCGAGTCAGGAGTTTCGAGCCCAGTTGTTTTGACAGACCGAAGTAGCATCGGTTGCCAAGGGCGATTCTACGTCGGTTCTCCACTACGATGTCATTCGTGGAGTTTACATTTGCCCCGAGGTAGACAAACTCCTTTTCTACCTCGAAATTGTAGCTGATCCTCAATTCCCGCGAAAGCTTCCACTACTGCGCGGTGGGACCGCGCGATAATGTCGATGTCATCAGCGTATCCCAACAGCTGGACTGAATTGTGGAATAAAGTGCCTTCCGTGTTGACTTTTGCCCGCTGCAATATTTTCTCCAGTACCAAATTGAAGAAATCACACGACAGCGCATCTCCTTGCCGAAATCCGGAGCTGTTTTTGAACGGTTCAGAGGTTTTTGAACCGAACTGCACGGTACGACACAACCGGTCGTCAAACCTCGCTTCCAATATCTCCTTGCGATGAATGCTGACGTATACGGCTTTAAAATCAATGAAAAGATGGTGAGTATCGATTTGAAACTCGCTGGTCTTCTCTAGGGTCTGCCTTAGTGTGAATATTTGGTCTATAGTCGATTTGCCGGGTCGAAAGCCCTACTGGTACGTGCTGACTAGTGCGGTGCAAAACGGCTTTAGACGCTCAGGCAGTTTGCTGGATAGGATCTTGTAGGCGACGTTGAGGAGGATGGCGACGTCTTTTTCGTGGATGATATATATGAAAGCTGATATTCCAGTCGTAGGGCATACTTTCAACTTTCCAAATTCGGCAAATGATTTGGTGCGTGTTCGCTACCCGTACATTGCCCCCAGCTTTGAAATGCTCCGATGGTAAGCCGTTCATCAAAGAGTCTTCTTTGTGTAGCATCGTTACTTGCCTCAATTTAAGTTGAGTGATGTGTGTAGAAATCTTACTTCGCTCGATGTGGCCGAGCCAGTGTAGGACCAAAGACTTGAAGGACCAAAGTGATTCTTCAGACTCCTTGAAGGAGGCTTATTAATTGAAGATCTGTTTTAAGGAAAAGGTCACAAGTCTTATTTGGCAGAGGACCTTTGTAGTGATGTTGTTTGCAGGATTTAACATGTATCCCAGGAAGACGACGCTGCCGACGCGACCACCGGAGTTGTTGCTGCCCACAATCATGTTATAGAGTTGATGAATAGTTTTGTCGTTCGTTTACTACCATACTCTTTTTTAGTTTCGAAGTCAATGGAAACAAACCCTTGGTTGCCAGCTCGCTACGTTTGACCGTCTGATCTCCGCATTGATGAGTGGCTAGAGAGCAACACACACTGTCGTCGTTCGTACTGACCATCCATCATAAGTATGAGACGGACAGGGACACACATCACATAATTTTTTGCCTAAAGGAGACCAGTACTGAAAGACGCCACAATTCAAATCCTAGAGCAACCGACTACAGCTTGGGCAGATTAGAAACTACCAACTTCCCGCTATCAGTTACAAGTCAGTTAAGACATTGCCAAGGAATCTCCCATCCCCGTTGCGTCACACCGAGACGAGCAGACATGCCGTCTCCTCGAAGTCAGATGTTCATACAAAAACTATTTGCAGACACCTGACCGCCGCCGGCCGCCTGCTGATCAGCTCACCCAGAAAAGGATGCGAACTAGGTTAAATGAGTGCTCAAAGGCAGGAAAGAGTCCCTTTGTCTGCAGCGCCCACCCCCGGCGAGGCAAGACAATGACTCCTACACCACAGTGCCGCACCGAATGAAAGGACCTCGGAGTGCAATTGCTTTCTAATAGCCCCGTCAACAGGTGTCCGTCCCTGCCGAAGGGATTCCATTTTGCCTTGCCAATCCACTCATTCTGCATCCCTGAGCAAATCCCCTGCCACTCTCGGCGCATTCAAATCTCTCTCACCTTTGTCAGGGAAACACGGACATCTGTCCGATTCGTGATGTACGACGCCCGGCTCTCGCATGTGCTTGTCTGCCATAAAATGCCATAATCACTCAATTGGGAACGGCCAGAGCCGGAGCAGTCGACAGTTTGAACAAGACCTGTGAATTTGTCGTCGTATCCTCCGGAGGTGTGAATTAGTGCTGCGAGCCGTTCCCAAATACGGCCACGAATCCGATCTGGGTGAAGGTCCCACGAGATTTCTCCCCCGATACAGGCGCAGATAAAAATAATTTCACCCGAGACCCGTGAGCGTGCACGGCACCGCGATGTGCGCGCTCTATCGCTATCTGCCGGATTAGCGGGGGCAGTAAAATTGATAACCACTGCCGGGGATCCTCGGCGCTCCTCGAAGTTCCCAGCGATAAGCTGCGCTCCGTGGGACCTTATCTGGCGGCGATTCTATGTCAATAGTGTGTCGCGATTGGCACGGCGAAGTGCCTCGGTACCTCGGTGCGACCTGCTGCGCGCAGTGACAGTGATTAGTCCTTTTCGGTGGGTATCTGTGCGCTATCAGCAGGACGAGCGGAGAAAGTGAAAGGGCCGTAAACAGACAACTCGAGGCATGTCAAATATTTTCCCGTGTCGATAAGACAAACACTTACCCGGTTGATGATGCGCGATGCGGTTTTAACACGGGCACCTGAAACTCCTTGTTTGCTCTGTTGCACCACAAGCAAACATCAGTCGTTTGTCATGCATTGTGTTTGCCGTTGGCCGGTGTTTGTGTGCCGATAGTTCGATTTGGTTTTCGGGTCGTGGGTCGTACCTTTTGCCAGCGATTACAGGTGGCATGTTGTTTGAGAGAATTTGCTTCGCTCTGGATGGTGGACGGTCAACAGTGACGACGATGTTGTGCGTGTGTTGTTTTGTCTTGTGTTCAAGTGGATAGATAGTGGAACGGTCGCCGAAGGACGTTGATAGGAGAGTAGGGAATGTTTTTTTTTTTTGAAGAGGTTGTCCGTGCTATATGTTCCCTGGTCGGGTGTATTTTCCACTTGATGGTGATCATGTGCTGTGTGCCATCGGAAGGATGTCTGTGGAAGGTGAAGTGTAAATTTGCAGAAGTTGCGTAGTTTTGGGCTGCCGGGGTGACCTTTTTTATCTTTGTTTTCC
>OU744317.1:32035350-32053043 GCA_916610145.1 Eristalis arbustorum
ACAACGCGAACTGGCCACCGCAAGATGTCTGATTCTGTGCCTTTTATTGCCGCTTCTTTTCTCAGCTCATGTGATGCCCCGTGCTTTGTTGAGTGATTGACAGTGATTGCTAGAAGTGGCTACAAGGGTTACCAGCACGTGCACCAGCAATCGTTTTGAGTCGTCAAAATATAGGGCGAATTGTTCTTGTCATTGTTCCCGGTCCAAGAGCCTATTGTTGGGGGTAGGAAGGCGGTTTCATTACTGTACTCTGCTGCTGTCCAACTTAATGAGTTGGGAAGTGTGGTCGTATGATTTGTCTTTCCAGAGTCACACCCCTCTAAGACTAATAGGCTTAGTGGCAGCACTGTTGGTACATGAAAATGTCTTAGTAGTGTCTGACGAGAGCCAGCCATACCCGATGCGAAGAGGGAGACGGTGAAGAAGATGGTTTCCACCATGCTGAAGCAGGGGGTGTTCCGACCATCGTATTCCGACTACTGCGCACCGGTGACTCTCACAAAGAAGAAAGATGGCAGGGACAGATTCTGCATCGACTACCGAGCACTGAACAAGGTGACTGTGAAGGGGAAGTTTCCAATGCCCGTGGTGGAGGAAGTGGTGGGAATCGCTAGCCCGGGAATAAGTTCTTCACGACGCTGGATCTGAGGTCCGGGTATCACCAGATCGGGATAGAAGAACGGTGTAGGAAGCTGACGGCGTTTGCAACAGACGAAGGACTGTATGAGTTCAACCGAATGCCATTTGGACTGGTGAATGCTCCAGCCGAGTTCCAATCATGCATGAACGTGATCAAGGCACGCCTGAAGAAGGGAAACATTGAGGTGTATCTAGATGACATAGCGATCGGCAGCAAAACGGTTGAAGAGGGGTTGCAGAAGCTTCAGAGGTTCCTCGAGGTCTTGAGGGATACAGGACTAAAACTCAATGTAAGGAAATGTACATTTTTAAGAACTGACATAGAGTTTCTAGGCTACCGAGTGAGCGAAGAGGGGCTCCGACCAAGCGAAAGGAAAATGGCGGCCATTCTCGCATTTCCGACCCCTAAGGATATCCATGCGGTACGACAGTTTCTGGGGCTTACGGGTTTCTTCCGCAAGTTCGTGAAGAACAACGCTTGTTGGGCCGCACCACTGACAGACCTGACCAGAGCCGACCAGCCCTTCGAGTGGACGGATCGGCAGGAAGAAGCGTTCCGGAAGTTGAAAGCGGCACTGGCGCATCCCCCTGTTCTGGCGCTGTTCGATCCGACGTGTGCGCACGAGGTGCATACAGACGCCATCGTCGGTCGGCCTTGCCGGGATACTGTTGCAACGTGGAAAGGACGACAACTCGCTGAGACCAGTGGCTTTCTACAGTCGAAAGCTGTCCGGAGCCGAGAGTAAGTATCACTCATACGAACTCGAGGTCCTAGCCATCGTAGAAAGCTTGGATCGCTTCCGGGTGTATCTGCTGGGCAGGCACTTCAAGGTCGTCACAGATTGCGAAGCCATAGTCGCAACCAGCACAAAGGCCAAGCTCATACCAAGGGAGGAGAGCCGCTCACGTCGATGCGCTAAGTCGACAACCAACGGAGGATGAACGAGATGTGGAACAAGCATCCGCCCAGATCCTGAACGTGAACATCTCGGACGAGGATTGGGTGGCAACCATGCAGTGGCAGGACACAACGCTGCGAACACCATCCGATCTCGAGGGCGAGATCTAGTATAGGATGGCCTAGTTGTAGCATCAGATACACGCGGGTATAAAAACCCGCGCCACAGTCCGTTCGCGGACAGTCGATCACGATCAACAGCATAGATCACAGCAAAAAATAAAGTTCATTGAACCGATTCACTCGTGTTGCATTTTCTTCTTTTACAATAGTCTTGACTGCCTCTGTCTGTGCCGTTCTAAGACAGTCTATTATTCCCAGGCAGCCAGTAGGGAGATAAAACTCCATCGATCCTCAACTCTCTAGCAGATCAAGGTGTCTTCTGTCTGCAATCACTTTGTCCTGACACCGAAGGTTCAATCCTCATCTTCTTCTAGATAGAGGAGGCTTGAATTCGCAAGACCCTCTTATCAGCAGCATTGATGTCCATGCGCTCGATTTGACCAGCCAGTGTTTAAGCGGCTATATGGAGCAGTAGACTAAATGTCTGCCCTAGCTTATAAGCTTTTCAAAAAAATCTGGTTTTCAAATGTGGTCCAGTCACCATTTGACATTGCGATCAAATTGACGGCATTGCGTATCACAATGGACCAACAATGGTCTAAATGTAACCTTCTCCACACCTTGGGAAGCTCGTGAAGCTCATGGTGTGCCATCCTCCATTCACATAAATAGTAGGCAGTCCATATGGCAGGACTGGAAAAATGACTTTAAGTTTTTTTGAATTTCTTGAGCCTAGTTGCCTTGGCAAGCAGAACAGCAGCAATTGCCAAACGCGACTCTATGTTGGATCTCCACTACGATGAAGTTTACGTTAGCGCCATGTAAGTATTTGCTATGTCATTTGGGCTGACTTGCCGATTTGGGACCAGCCGAAATCAGGGGCAGCTTTCAGACGGCTCGGAAGTCATTGAACAGAACTGTACGCTGTACGTATATATGGTCAGTGGCAAGGTACGACCGAATCAGTTGTTTTCTGAGTCCCTATTCGGCCATCGCTTCGAATAGCTCGACGTGATGAGTGATATCATATGCGGGCTCCAAATCAATGAAGGGAATGCTTTTGAAACCCGT
Organism: Eristalis arbustorum; assembly: GCA_916610145.1. Lineage (NCBI taxonomy): Eukaryota > Metazoa > Arthropoda > Insecta > Diptera > Syrphidae > Eristalis > Eristalis arbustorum. The sequence goes on from OU744317.1 coordinate 32,038,082, forward strand.
AGTTATGCTCTAGGATGAGCTTTAGTGTGAATCTTTGATCTGTAGTCGATTTGTCGAGCTGGAAACAGCACTGACATGTGGCGCTTAGTGCGGTGCAATGGGAACAGACGTTCAAACAGTACCATGTTGGGCAGGAATAAACCTCCATAGTTGTTGCAAGTGGCAGCATTGCCTCTTCTGTCAATGGGGTTAAATAAATGTGAAATGCCAATACCGGTGTGACTGCTTCACGGAATGAATATTGCAAATGTTGTCAATACTATTCAATTAGCTAAATCATTGGAATTTGTTTAACCTCGACCTTTTAATTGTATGCTTAAATTGTAATCAAGCTTTTTTTATTCAAAGTACTCTTGACTTTTCCGCATTGTGATAATAATTGATTCGACGAATTAGAGTCGGTATATTAAGCTTTATTTTGCAATTCCTTGAATCAACTGTCAATGTCATTGTCATGTTTTCAAGAAACAGAGAATACTGCAGAATTGAATTGTCATTAGTTAATTTCCACGAATAATGGTTCGAGCCTCGGAGACAATAGGTTGCAATGGACAAACGCATTTATTTCGAGTGTGTGGCATTCATCGCAGTCAATGAAATTATTGCTCTATTACGTGACTAATTTTCTGGAAAATGTATTTCTTTAATGATGACCTTAATTGAACGATTTAACGAATTATGTAATAAAAACATCAAATTGCACAGTCATTGACCAAATCGGTGATCAAATGGTTCAGTTAATTAAAATTTGCATTTTCAGAGAATTCTGTTGACACCGAAATGGGTATTTATTGTTAAAGTGGCCATGGCGTAGTGGATTGAAAAGTGTTCATCATTAGCTATTCGTAGCATAAGAGAGGTTGACAGACTTGGACAATCATCCTAGTGGTCGCCTACCCTTTGAAATCGCATACCAGTCTCAGCTCAGAAGACGCGAATCGTGATAATGGTGACATCAATTTCAAGACTCTTTTCTGGAATTACTGGCATTCCCTGAAGCTCTTTCCTCTGCTTAAGCCGTGACCACCAACTCGAAACTGAATTGAAATCAAGCGACTGCAGAGGGTTAAGGCCGTCATTTTTGGGTCCAACAGGCGTCTATTATTTTCTACGAGTAGATACTTGAACTAATAATCATGTTGGAAACATCCACTTATGAATTTGCCACCACAGCCATGTTTTCATTTTTCACCACAGTCTCTGCTCTTCATCGTGTTCACATGAAAGTTGGCAGTAAGTTCTGCAACTACCATCGCTTCCAACTTCCTGTCGCATCAAAGGGGCTTTGAAAACAAACATTGGCTACCGCTACGACTGTACCGCCTACTTGTGTCTGCACATCATTGAGTGATGGTTCAATGAGACTGCTACTTTCGCGTATTGTTCATCAACTGCTTCAGGCTCCGTCTGCATGTGACCAGATGCCGGAGCAACGATTATTCGACCGTTAATTAGCAACTTGGACCTGATTTTTGTTACCGAACAACCGAGTCTGCTTTGACTGTCCTTTGGCTGTCACGGTGTACTTGAAAAATTGATACCATTCTAGTCTCATTTTCGCCCTGGTCATCGATCCTGAAAGTACTGCCATAATTAAGGCGTCTGTTGAAAAAGATCCAAGTTTGACATTTCAAGTAAAACGTCTGCGCCGGCATCTGCCCACATTATCATCTCCAATCCATAATTTTGGTCGTAGATCGTCATAACATTTATGGGCTCACGAGTGGTCCAGTCCTCCCGTGTTGAGGAGTGGGTCTTCGTCAGTGTCGTCTTGGTCTATTTGTAGTATACCTGGTATACGGGCATGTATTGGCTCATTGCGCTGAATTGTAATGATGTATGCTTCGTGACTCAGACATTGAGCTTCTAGTTTAGTCTCAGGTCTAGGATTGTTTTTCGGCATTTTACTTGGTCTCGTATCTATTGATGGTCTTTGAGAGAATAAACTGAACGTGCGTGATCTGCTCAAACGAGTGACTAGGTCAAGTCGAGCATAGTTTCTCAACTCAAAGTCTGTGCGGACTCTATCTCTCAGCGGCCCCCTCGCAAGTAGTGAAATGATAATTACTTACTTACTTATCAGGCAACGTGGCCCGTGTCGTTGTGGGTATGTGCGTCGACCCCAACCACGACGTCGTAGGTTCGATTCCAGCTCTGTGCGATGAAAACAATTTCCACGACCCCACCTCTTTCGAGTCACTGACAATGCTCAAAGAGTATTTCCTGTCTAGAAAAAAGTTTCTCAAACAAAGCCGTTCGGATTCGGCATTAAACTGTAGGTCCCTTCCACTCGTGAGAGAACAATAGCACGCACAACACGAGTGGTTGCTGAGAAGCTAGGCCCTGGCCCCACTACGGGCTGTAGTGCCACCCATATTATATATTATTATATTATCAGGCAACGACCCATGAAGGGTCTGAGCCTGAGCAATTGCTGCCATCGGTGACGGTCCTGGGCACGCTGCTTCCAGTCATCAAGGCCAAGCAGTCTTACATTCGCAATGACTTGGTCTTTGTACCGCAGGTTCGGTCTTCCTCTCCTTCTCGAGCCAGGAGGCTCGGACTCTAAGACCCTCTTTGCTGGAGCGTTGTTGTCCATTCGCACGATGTGGCCGAGACAGTGTAGTCGACGGGTTTTTGCCATACGGCCTGACAATTAAGACGTTCAAAAAGTTTAATGAAGAATCGAAATTGAACAACAAAAATTGACAATAAAGACGTGTTTCTTGTTTCATTGAAAAAGCACTCCCTGAAAGTTGTGAACGGCGCATGTAGAGCAAATGGACACCAAGGCTCTGGCCCTGGTAGTCTACCACTCCAACCCTGAGGGATAAGACAATCAACGAAGACCACGGCTCCGGTTGCGTACGCACCTGCAAAGGAACCTGAACCAACTGAACGTGTGTAGCAGGAAGCAACTAACCCAAGACGGTGCTAGATGGAGAGACATGTTGGCTGAGGCCCGGGTTCTACTGACTAGTAGCCTGAGCTGTGTATTTTGTCTTCTTGTGTTTGATCCCATCGCCCATTTGAGAACTGTGTTCATAGGAAGCTTAGAAGAAGTCATGCAAATCTCCATGAATTTCCTTCCACCATGCATGTGCCCATTCATTACTTATTACTCTGGCCAATTGCAGTTCTCAGATCGCATTAAATATTCCTGAACCGACATGCAATGAAAACATCCAAAAGATCTAGTTTCCGCATCGATTTCCCGAAATTAAGTGTTTTTCCAAAAACGTGAATTAATTTTCTCGGCCGAAAGCAATTCGAAGGAACTCTCCTGATTGCCCAGGAATTATTCATCGATGATCCATGTGTGCTCCAATCCGAAAATATTCCGAAATCATTCGAAAACTGATATATTTTCGGATTCAATCATGCATACGCACTTGAGAGAGCAAGACAGACACCATTTTTGACATGTGCACCGGATGGAAAACACCAAGCCAGCGTTACATTTTGAGGTCTTGATGGGTGCGTTAGGGGCGCAACAAAATTGCTTCGCCATCTGTTCGCATTTGAAAACGATTCAAGTTTGCCCGCAAGAGTCAGAGGCCATGCCACAATTTCGGTCTCCTCCTTCAGCCGGATCCTTCGAGAGCTAATTTCAATTTGATGCAGAGACGAACAGCTTGAATGATAAAATAGTTTTGTCGTTGCAAGGAGCTGCTGCACCACAGGACAATTTAAATCATCAAGGACACAATACCATGCCAGGTGCATTGCGCACACATGAGGAATGCCAGGCAGGGAGGCGGCCACCACCGTCGGTGTTGTTGCATATGAGGAAAGCGCACGAGGCAGCCAGTGGAATACCTCCGGATTGAGGCAACTGCAGCTAGTTGAAGGATGTGAGTGTCTCAATTCGCATTCAATCATTCCATCCAACATGCTCCCCAATTCCGAGTGAGACGAGCGGCAAAAGAAACCTGCCATGGGGCGCCTCCATCCTTCACAAGCACTTTCTTCATCCTTTCGGCCTGCGGGGCAGACGCAGCGTCAACAGCTCACCGCCCTCACCGCCTCCGCCGCACACAAAGCAAATGATGAACGGGAAATGAAGGGAGAACGCACACACAAGTGGACCGTTCCTGTAAGAGAGGGCGAGAGAATTGTGTGTTGAAAGATATAAATTTCAGATTCACAGGATGTCGGATTCACTGATGCGATAAGCAATCGAGGAGCATATTGACCGCACAATACAGAAAGCAAAGCACAAATGGAATATTTCGAGAATTCAAAACCAACAGCAACAGTCAACAGCCACCACCACCGCCGTCAGAGCGCCCTTGGCTGGTGGCATGGGTTGGGGGCGGCTGGAGTGGTGCCTGGATGGTATCGATTGTGTGCGGCTAGGAACCGAAATCAGTTAAAACACCCCCCATCGTCGGTCGGCCCCTCGAGCCCGGCCGGTGTGGGTGTGTGACATAATATTTTGTAGGGAATATAATTTCCTATCATTTCATAATGCTCTGATGAATTTACCGCAATTTATTTTGCACACACAACGACAACCACCCCCGGGGAGGAACAGAATCTTGGGCGCCAGCTCGGAAACGGGCCAGGCAAACTCTCTTGTGCGGAGGTGGCCGTGGCACGTCGTGTATTCCCATTTCGAGTCTTCCTCTTCGTCGGGCGGTCAAGGTTCGTTGTGTGTGGGTGTGTGATTTTTCTGTATTCAGCTGCCATCCCTAGATCACCGGCGGGAGATACTCATACGTCGCCGGAAATGAGAGAACCACTCCGTTCCGTATCGAGGAAACACAATTTCAAGAACAACAACAATAAAAAAAAGGACAATGATAATGAAGGGACATTCGAGTGAGTCCCAATGGCAGTTCTTAGTTGAAAAGCAGAAACAAACGAAAAAAAAAAAGCCGAAACGAAACAACTTTTCGCAATGAAACGAACGACTTCGATTGTGGAGATTCATTTACCTGATGAGCTCCCGGGGAACTTTGCCGCGGTAATGATGCGCGCCGGTATTTCATTAGGATCGCCCGCACACCGGTTTTGTCGTGAACTGATTGAGTTGGCAAGGAGTTGTCACATCGGTTTAACGACTCCATCGGCAGAAGTTCGGAGGACATTCACGTGAATGAGGTGCTATCAGATGAGGGCGGCCATAAAGGTAATCTCATTCGAGTCCGAAAGTTGGCAGCCTGCATTGGGGGCAGCAATTATTTTCTCAGCCAAATTGAGTTGAATTTTTTGAGCAAAGTCAATTCGTTTCTCGATGAACTCCGTGGATAGAGTCTATGTGTTTAATGCAGAATAGAAACTATTCTCGGGGTGTCAGAATAGATGGCTGATCAAGGAAGCCTTGAAGACTGGTCTTAAGTAAGCCGATTGAGTGAAAGTAGTATGAGATGTAGGGCTTCAACGTGCGTATTTTGATTTTGGACTTATCCTGCGCAATTTGGTGAATTTTGAAGAAACTCTTCTGAAACTTTAAATTCGAAAACTAAAACATTCTAAGCGAGGCAAACAATAAAAGCTTCCTAAAAAGGGAAGCCTTATGAAATGGAAACCTTATGGAATGGAGACTGCTCGAATAGTTCTGGAACGGATCAAAGACCATTTAAATTCAACTCTCGATGTCGAACAGGCAGGTTTCCGCGCAGTCTCCTGCATCGACCACATAAACTTACTTATCATTACTGAGCAATGCACTGGGTATAGGTCCGCGCTACATCTATTGTTCATCGACTTTGAGAAGGCTTTCGATGCGATTCAAGCCATGCTATCTGGACGGCCTTGCGCAAGAGAGGTATTCCGGAGAAAAACAATAGCTATTGTAAAGGCTTCATATGAAGGTAGTACGTGTTACGTCTTGCACAATGGTAAGTTGTCAGAGGAATTTGAAGTCCATAGTGGAGCTCGTCAAGGGTGCATGCTGTTACCACTAGTTTTTCTGGTAGTTATCAGCGATGTACTCCGTGCAGGATTGAATGACGGAAATCATGGCATTCGATGGACTATAACATCTTTTCTTCAACACCTTGCCTACGTTGATAATGTTTGTCTCCTTTCGCATTGGCTAATGGATCTTCATTTGATGGCCCATAATCTGGAAGCAGAGGCGAACAAAGTGGGGCTCAAAATAAATACGGCAAAAACTAAAGCCCTTAGTAATTCTGACAACCGCGCCCAACTGAACATTGCCGAACAGGAAGTCGAGAAAGTTAACAACTTTCTATATTTCTCGGCTAATCGCGGTGCCACAGAACCGGACGTGTGCGACAGAATCGGGAAGGTTAAAGCTGAGTTCGAAATGCTATCAACGATCTGGAAAAGCAATGTCATCAGCTTAAGAACCAAGCTGCGACTGTTCCGCTCCAACGTAGAATCGGTGCTGCTATATGGCACCTGGAAAGTCGACAATATTACCACACGAAAGCTGTAATCTATCATAAACAGATGTTTATGAAACATCTTCAGGATTTTATGGCCGAACCGTGTCTCTAACGAACAAGTGTACCTGAGAACGGGCCATGAACCTATAAACATCACAATACGAAGGAGAAAATGGCAGTGGATTGGACACACCCTACGGCGCGAACACAATTCCATTGCGAACTACGCCATGCAGTGGAATCCGTTTATGCAGGCAGACAGAACAGCGGGACGCCGTAGGCAAACATGGCGCAGAACAGTTGAAGAGGAATCGAGTTCTTTAGAAATGAGTTGGAGGGAGCTCAAACGCGTTGCAAAAATTCGAACGAGATGGCACGCAGGCGTGACGCCCCCCGAGGGGTTAAAGGACTTAAGTAAGTAAGTAAACAATAAATAAAAGACGCACAAAAGAGCTTTGTCCAGGATGTCACCGTAGGCAGCTATAATTTCTTTTACCTCGACTTCGCGATAAACAGTACAAATGCCACCAGTACCGACACAGAATAATTCTTGTTATTCATCGTTTCTTTGAACTCAAGGCTGTTAAAAGACCAAAGTAACATTGTATCAGCTTCATCACAATAGGTCCAACTGGACCTAAGTGAGGCTTCTACCCACAGACATTATATAAACCTTTGATCTTCCTTGTCCATCTGTACACCAGCAACCCACCATCTCAAAAGCAGACTAAGAAGCCCTTGGACTTTTCTAGCACGATTCCTGGAGAACTGTTCTGTATGGTGAAATGAGTCTAACTAGGCCATGTAGAGCGTTTAGATAACACAGCTCCAGCGCGATGAGCCTTCGACTGAACCAGTGGGAAAATGCAATAAAGAAAGGCCACGAACCGATCGACCTCCACTTTGGCGTGTTCAATTGAAGGGAGATGGCAAAAGATCGTGCTGACTGGAGACGATTCTGGGCACGAACTGTAGCGACACTAGAAGAAGATGAAATAACCACAGAAAAGGTTGAGCAATATATAGTAGGTGGAGGAATAACCGCAACAATGGCACATACTAGTATAAGAAGCTATGCAACCGGGTGAAGAAAAAATCGCTAAAGCCAAAGACTAATTCTACAAAGAAAAGCTGTTTGCCAACAAACAAAGTTTGTTCAACAAGAAAAGATGTTTGTTTGTTCTTGAAGTTTGAGCAAACAAGGGGCGATCCGAAGAAATTGGGTTTCGAAATTCTAGATACACTTAGCCGTGGCAGCTTTGACAGATTTATAGGTCTGTGCAACAATACCTACCATGTAGGTGGCTGTGGTGCAATCTATACTTTTGTATCACGAAACCGGATTATTATGACACTACATATTCAAAAAATTCTCTCTCCAGGACATAGTGTTGAGTCATACTGCATGATGAATGGAAACCGCCTAAAGTCTGTCCAACGGTAGGGTGCATTAGAGTAGGACATGACGGAATTTCTCTTTGGATAGCAAAAGCTTATGGACTTTGGTTTGTTCATGGTTGAAATTCATAGTATTGCAGTACTGCGAGACTCTATGTGTGTATTTTGAAGCATGTCATAGGGCTTAAATGTTCCGAAAAAGCTGTTCGAATGGATGGTCTTACAAGTATAGCCTTAAAATCATATAAACTTCCACACCTGCCACCGAGCAAGTAGTAGCAGATCGAATTCGGCATTTGCAATGCAAAACAAACATCACGTCCTAGTTTTGTTTCAAAATTCTAGCAAGTTATTCGATTCAGTTGACCACAACAGCCTTTCTGAAGCAAAACAAAATATGTAGAATGGAGTCCCTCAAGACTCGAATCTTGGTCCAGTACATTTCTTTCTATATACAAATGAAATGGAAAGCAGAGAAGGCTTGAAGAAGATGTTCTCATTTGCTTATGCGAATGAAGTTATCTGTCAACAAACTCAGGAAACAGAACTAGCAGAGAGAAAAGGACAAGTTGTCATGCCAATGGACTAGTAATAGAGGCACCATGCGCCGCCATTGAGGCTCCTGACACATACATGCAAAAATTCAGGCATCACAATCGACAACCATTTCCTGTGTGATACTCAGTGCCTTCCTCAGTTTGTCACGGCTGAGGTATTGTGTATTAGCTTTGGTTGTTGCAGCACAAGCACATATTGACAATCTTTAAAACATCCAAGGCAGACAGGTTAAGTTGCTATCTAGGTGCAGCCACAATGTATGATTGCCAACATTAGGGGGGAAAACACACCAATGCTGGAATATTATGACGACCAGAACTTTCTTACTAAAATCAGTCACCTGGTTGCCACCAGGCGAAGAGCGGAGGAATGTATATACTTGTTTCACTTATAAACGAGTACCGCCAAAGAAGACTGAGGTAGACCTTGCCCAAAATATTCAACAATTGGGACTGAGAAGTAGAATCTGACCCTTCAAGTTCGCTGAAATCTTTCGAAAGATGTTACGTAGAACAAGTTGAATCTAGTCACTTTGTCGAACCAAATTGTGTGCGTTCTCTGAGTTTGCTACGGGGAAGTGCTCTTCCTTGTGACACGAAATTGACTCGCTTGAATAATTCGGCTTTCTGGACTCTCTTGTGCGTAGGCATCCACAATGCATTTGGCTGACAAGGCTCCAAAACACCACGCAAAGCGCACTTGCTGGTGCCCGTTGGTGTTCAGGTCGTTGTCGCTTGTTGATAAACACGTCACACAAATCCGTATACGCACTAGTTCTTCGTTTGGAATTCCCGGTAGTACTATGTGAACCTCGCTATTGGCAATGCTCAGTGAGTGTGTGTGTCTAGGAAAGTCTTTCAATCATTGCCGTTCACAGTCTGCTTAAAAATTAAGCCTCCAGCCACTCATGGGTGAGCAATAGCAAGCACAAGGGGTTATTAGCACCCTTTATTGTCCGGGGTCAAGCCACAGCACAGGCTGAGGGAATAGAGGGAGAGAGAAGGAGAGGAGTTACCTGTGCCCATTGGTCTTAAATATCTGCGGGTTGTAGTCTGCGAAAAATATTGAACTGGAATCGAGTCTCGAAATCTCGGTAAAGTGACCTCAATCTATTGTCACGCCTCGAAAAGTATCAATGCTCGCTTCCCTCGCAGAATAGTCTGTCTAGGGTTGTTCTGTTCCCAAAAAAACAACCCTCTGTCACCTCACACTCTATGCTTCCCATTTCCTGGCACCATGGTGCATGAGCAACTTCGTCTCATCAATTAGTGAGGGTTTACATGAGGAAACGTTTCCGCATTAAGTCAACCCGATTAGAGCCCAAAAACACGCTGCACGTGGAAAATTGTTTACAAAATGCGGAATCCTGCGACACGTCGTTGTCGCCCCGTTCACGGCGCAGGCCGTGTCAAGTGCAATTACTCCCCGTCTGCTCCGGCACGTAATCTATTCAACACCTACGCCCAAAAGTTAGCTAGTCTGACGGAACACCCACCCACCCCTCTCGAGCTTATTAGAAATGCAACACTGTTAGTGGAACCACATAATTCCACCTTTGCACATCCAGCAAACTAAGCTACCGTCACGCCAGCAATTCGTATCCTTCGAGAGACATATGCAGCTAGTGGGGGAGGGCGTCTGAAGGTGGCGGTAAAAAATTCATAGCACGTCAATATGGTAAACTACTTTGCAGCAGTTAACTCCTTTTGTCGTGACGCAAACGGCTGCGCCTCCATCAATATGCTTCCGGGGGATCGAACGTGCCGGCTTACTTATTCGCCCCCGCTGCTGCTGCGCCGCGGCGATGGCAGCTCCAACCAACCAATTTGGAATAGTTCACACGACGGCAGCTCTGCTGCACTATCGCCAAATCGTTGCCGGGATGTCAAAGAGCGCTGAGGGCGAGGGTGGGCGGCGGCAGCGCCTATTTAAGCCTGTCATCTTTTCAGGGTGAGTTAAAAGTTTTACGCCCGCATGACTTCGTCTTGCGGTGAAATTTCAACGCTCCCCCCCTTCGGTGCAGAAACTTCGGGGAGCAGTGCCGAGGATGGTCCACTCGGGAAGTCTGCTAGATCCATCAGAGCCGAGAAGTTTTTAATCCACCAACTGGCGAAGGAAACTTGCAAAACCCCTCGAACTGGGGGCTCCTTCTCGGAGACGAAAGTTGAGTTGTAGATCTGTCGGATTAGGGCGCAGGGCCACGTCTGAAGGGCATGGCAAGGGATCCCGTTTAACTGGCCGATGAACTGGTCCCGGCAAAAGTTCCTCGGGCCGGCCGAGATGCAAATGGCCCCCTAATCGGGGCCGCAATCTACCGGGCCATCCTGTGCAAGTCAATATGCGTTACCGGCCACGAAGCGGGCGAGCTGGGACGCGCCCACCGAAAGTACGTACCTGTGGCTGAGGCGAAAGTTGATTTCCTGCCCGAAGGACATCGCATGATGGGCGGCGGACACCGAGGTGCATGTTTTAAATGAAAAATGCTTTGAGGAATGATTCATGAGCACAGTCGGGCGAGTGTCCTGGAAGCCGGAAGAGTCGAAGCTGAAGCGTACGCGATATGAAGTAAATTGCACATTATAACTCAAATCAATGGTGGAAAGTTCGTTTTATGCTCGTCCTGTTCCGTTTTAGAGCGCTGCTCGCCAGCGCCGAGGGTCTCGGTGCGGTGGCCGTCCGGCTTGAAGTCGGGAAATGTGCTAAATAATTGATGAGAAAACTTTTTGAACTTCTACCTTTTTTGTGTTCCCGGTCGGCGGGGCAGCGGCGCGGCGATGCTGCACCCGCCACGGACACACGTTCGAGCGCTCTGTCAGTTATTGAGGGGCAGGGAGACACACCTCCCGTTGAGGGTTTGCGCAAAATGCAATAAAAAAAGTTGAGGATATTAGACCTCGGTTGGATTAAGTTTTGTTTTAGTTCGTCGGCACGGGGGCGGGGGATGGGGTGCCCGTGTTTCCCTCGTTCTGACTTAATCGTATTAACAGGGATCAAAGTTCTTGGCGTCTGTACTTGTGAGTTTGCTGCCGGGTATGGAAGAGACACATAGACCCCTTGCATTTGATATGAAGTTCGATTAGGGCTTTTGTCTTGCGAACTTTCGCCGGGATATGGACACGGACACGGACAATTGAGAGCGGTGAGGCGCACTGTTAGCAGCAGAAGTGGGGGTTGTCTGCGCGAAAGTTTTCGCAAGAAATCGGGTTACACGGATTGCTGATTGAGTTTTGTAATCAATTGTACGCGGTGATGTGTCGGGGACATTTAACAAGACGGGATATTAATGGTTGAGTAACGAGGAGATTAACATTCATTGACGGGAGAACGGGGCGAATGGGGAGTGGTAGATAAAGTAGCACTGGGTGATGGGTGAGGGAACAGAAGATTGAGAAACAGAGAAAGGGTGACAATCGAGTTTCACAAAAGAGGACTCTGTTACGTCCAGCAAATCCGCGGTCTTCATCCGAGTCTGTCAAGCAACGGATTGCAGTACAAAACAAAGATGGAAACTGGCTTTCGTGTACATCTCAGGGTGTAAGGTCAATCAAAGAGTACTCTGTACGGAGTATGCCGTCGGTTGTTGAGCAGAACGGGTTGAAACTTAGCGGACCTGGGCACTGGGCTACGAAGAAGGTGTCAATCTTAATGAAACCTGATTTATCGTGGGAAGCCCGTACAATTCGTCCTTGAATCTTCTCCTCCAGAACCCGACAACACAAACAGGACATATCTCTCAATGCCACCAAGGACTTCTTTTTCAACTTGGTTCTTCGATAGAGGGCTTTAATACTCAATTGCCCCTTGAGCCTACAGAAATAGCAGCTGGCAATAGTTATCCTACGTTTAATCGCGGTACTGAAGTTATTAGTACAGTTTACTCCGGAGCCGAGGTTAGTGAAGTCCTTGACCAACTCAAAGTTATAGCTGCCCATTGTGACTCTCTGTCAAAGGCGTCGATGTTGTATGGCCTTTTTTGAGGACAGCATATACTTCGTTTTGCCCTCATTCACCGCCAGACCCATTTTAGCCGCTTCCGTCTTAACGTTAGCAAACGCCTCATTGACGGCTCGCTGAATTCTGCCAATCATCGGCGTATGCTAACAATTGCACGAACTTCTGGAAGATCGTGCCTCTAGTGCTGGCGTCTGAGTTTTGCACGATCTTCTCGAGAACGATGTTGAAGAAATCACATGGGGTGGAGCTTGACTCATAATGTAAAATAAAAAAAAAAACTTAAGTTTAAAAATTAACTTAACATGTTTCTTAATGATTGAAAAAATAATTCATGGCATTCACTTTTGGAAAGTGATATCATGTAAATGTTGGCCATGGCTGCGTCTGTGGTGGTCCAATTTTGCGTGACCCGTTCGAGCATAGCGACTGGTATCTTGCGGATAACACGAGTAATGTTGGCTTTTAGGGCGTCAACCATACCTGCCTTATTTCTGAAGACGTCAAACTTTACATCTCCCCGGAGAAACTAGTCCAAATGTGTGATATCGCGTATCTAGGCGGCCAATGTGAAGCAGCGAAACGTGTACTGAAGTGCTCACCAAAATGATTTCTCAACAAACTCATTGTTTCACGCGCTGTATGGCTCGCAGCTCCGTTTTATTGAAACCAGAGCTCAATGACGTTTGCTTGAATTTCATGCGCTTACGCCAAGCCAAGTCTTCGCGTACACTCGCAGCTAGAGCTGCTTCAGTCTCTTCACAACATGCTAGATGTGGTCTGGCCGGTCGAGTATCACCCTACATTAGCGGATGGAACTGAAATTTTGCGAATGGTATTGGCAATAGTGGGTCGTTTATGCGCTGCGTAAGTTCCAGAACGGCACCTTGGTCTAATTTAGTGCAGAACCCTGATCTTCGTACTACAGCTGAACAATTTGGAGACGCTGTTGTGGTGTAAGACTTTTCATGATGATTTGTTAACAGGCACTTAACAAAAATGTGATCTCTCAAAAAAGGCTGTTGAAAATCAAACCTCGCAATTAATCACCCTTTATTATCTAAGACCTCGAAAGGTTGACATAAAATACGACATGTCGGATCAATCGACTCCCATTCTGCCAAGTGCGTTAGGTAAGGTGATTGTCATAAAAAAAGAGGAAGACCTTCAACCCACGATCCGGTCTATTCTGATATTGCTCCTACTCAGATTCATCTGTAAATTGTCTATACTAATAATAATATGGGTGGCGCTACAGCCCATAAAGGGACAGGGCCTAGCTTCTCAGCAACCACTCGTGCGTGCTATTGTTCTCACACGAGTGGAAGGGACCTACAGTTATATGCCGAATCCGAGCGGCCAGATTTGAGAAGCTTTTTCTAGACAGGAAATACTCTTTGAGCATTGTCAGTAACTCGAAAGAGGTGGGGTCGTGAAAACTATTTGTGTCGCTCAGAGCTGGAATCGAACCTACGACGTCGAGGTTGGGGTCGACGCACATACCCACAACGCCACGGGCCACCACAATTGTCTATACTAGAGCAGTAGAAATATAAACTCCGCCAAAGCCAGAAAATTTGGTAAAGATGGAAATTTATAAAATGGAAAGGGTCCGGCCGGACCAACCTTTTGACAGAAGTGTTAAGAACAGCATAGCTGTCTGAGAACTAGAAGTCAATTACAGCGTACCTGACTTAGAGTTCGCTAAAGTGCATGATAAATTCCCGAGTAGTCATTTCCATGGAGTCAAACCAATAACCCCTGTCACGGATGAGCTTATTTCACGTGTGCCACAGGTGCCCGCTGAAGCACGTGAAATCGTAAACTCCAAAAAGCCTCTTTCGACAGTTGAATAGCTACGCACCAGTTGCCTTCAACCACTCAGAATCCCCTGCATTTCACACCTTCCGAATGACGGCACTAACTCATGGTGACTGTCTTAAATTCAAAAGAAAACTTGATCCATCCACCACTTCACCCTTGTAGTGCATACTCAGCAGTGTACACTGATTGGCTTGTACTTTTCGGTTCCACCTTGATTGCGAGAAGACGACAAACTTTCGACTCATCAGCAACTCTTGTCAGACATGTGTTCCGCTTATCTCGTACAGACAAATTAAGCTGTCACCATGTTGCTATACGTCGCCTCGGCTTGTGTCGGAGGACATCCACTCCACGAGGCGAGGCTGCTGTTTAATTCAGCAATCAACAATCCTACTCAGCAGAGATGAACATGCACAGCACAGCACAGCACAGAACACCAATTGTTGGGTACACACGGCGCGCTCCTCACACGCTCACGAAGATTTCCACGGCTCTAAGTAAACATGCATAAATTCCGAACACCTCTCAAAAGCACACCACCGCCTCCGTGTGCATGCTTCGCTGTCAAATTAATGCAAACACAAACCACTGCGCAGTTATTTATGTTCTAAGCAATTAAAATTTCAGCGAATCACACTCCGCTCCTCTGGCTTGTGCGCCCAGATTCCCCGCAATCAATGAACTTCATCAAGAAAACTCCCCAAAAACTTTATCTACTTTGCATATCAAAATATCGCCACGAGCGAGTCCGCAGTTACAGGAGAACATCTCATCGGTTCCCCCGCCCACACGCGGATGTTTTGCGGGAAAAAAGGGGTGGCGTTGGCCTTATCAGCGGCATCATCTCTGCCATATTCCAGATACCTACTCCT
>OU744317.1:32053543-32120501 GCA_916610145.1 Eristalis arbustorum
TTCCTTAATGAATTCGCGTAATCAGCAAAGTAGGGTAGGGCACCCGTTCGGAGGGCTGAACAACCGAAACACGGAGGCCCAGCAGGAGGAGAGACCCCGATACACCGGCGCCTTGATGGAGGACTATCGAAGGAACTTGAACACATCAATCATCTTGAGGCAGATCCAGGGCCGCTGCACGGACCCCCACACGTACCACGTGCAGTGTGACGGTTCCATCCAGAATGTGGCAACTTTTGTTCGGAAAGTTCGCTTGTTCGCTCTCTCCGCCTTCGTCGAACTATAAATCACCTGTGGTAATTACTCATCAATTACAATGGCGCCACCGTTTGCTTGTGTCAGGCGAAAGGACGTGCTGGGCTGTGCCGACGACAGCGATACGTGGGAATGGTGCTCGAGTCAAATGCAGCAGAAATCACTGTGTATCGTCGAAGGAAAAACTATCCCAAATGACTATCAATTTGACCGGCGTAGTGTACTGCGGGACGTGTCATTGGATGATGTATGCCGAGCAGTGGACGGGGGGGCGGCGGTGGGGCCGTGAACAATGACAGTCGATTTTGCGAGCAGGAGACAATTAAGTCGTTCCACTTGGGGATTATGATGGAAACTATCCAAAGGGCGTATGTGATACATCACGTGCATTTCAGACGTTTTGCGCTTCGCCAACGGGTTACGTGCATGATTCGATTTTCGGGCAGGAAAACAGGGAAAACTCGTTAGTGACGTGTGGCAAAAGGAGCGTTTGGACGCTTGAGCAATGAGGCGCTGTTTGATCGATTTTCTTTTCTTTCTTTTGCTTTACTTTCTGTTGGCATGGTAGTGCTCTTGATACCTGTTTATCTGGGTACACGGGTACCCACATATTCACCTATTATCCGGGTAAGTTCAAGAGCACTGCTTTGCAGTAGTGTTGGCCAAAATATCATAACCTGCGATTTTTTCGCGGTGATTTAAAAATCGCACATTGCAGTCTGCTCCAAGGCGATCTGCGCCGGTAGCCAAGCAGCCATAAGGGCCATCACCTCAGCAAGCACCTTCTCTAAATTGGTGCCACAGGGCAAGGAAGTCATGTAGGCCAGTAGTAGGTGCAACATTACTCTCCTCTGGGTTCTAGGCCATAGCAACATAGATTGAATCGAGATCGTTGACGAACTGATCAAGCATGGATCTTCCGGCAATGCACCTACTGAGTTGGTGGGTCTCCCAATTTCACACCTCAAATACACCATATACCAGCACTTCCTGTCCTTAGCTACTAGAAGTTGGACTAGGTCATCCAAGTACAAATTCTCTAGAAAAACCTGGCCCTCTTACTCGCAAAGTCCTAGAGCTAGAGTCGTGGCTGACACCACCGGCCACTAGCCCATTATACTTGCGATTGTAACACAATTAGCTATACCAGTCCGTGTGAAAAGTGCTCGGAAACAAAATTAACGCGTCTCATGTTGTCTACGAGCAAGATTTTCGACACCGCCGCCTATTGGTAACACAGTTTGAGTTTGCCAATACGCACTTTTGGGTGAAGAAGGTGCCATTGCTTGTTTAGTGGAGAATTTTCATTGACTTTAGGACATGTTGACATTATCTCATATATCTTCTTCTTCTGTGAATTTGAGCTGAAACACAACTGCCACAACGATCTCACTAGAGAATCACTAGCCCTACGAATCTACTCCCCCTAAACAAGGGCACATCGAACAATGAGAGATAAGATTTTGGTTTATGGTCTGCGTCGATGGATGTGGAGCCTTCTTCATGATACTGATAACCTGTGCTGCCAGCATGAACGATTCTCGGGATACCATTCTCCTTGTTCCCGTGTATACATCCTAAGCCACAGCTCTGAACTCCTCAAATGCTCTACCCGCGGCACTGCCGTTTGGTATTACTTCGCTAGGCTGGTTAGTAATCAAACTAGTTCCATTGTGTGCGCCTGTTCGCCTCGCTTTACACTTTGAAGCCTTCTTAGCTCGGACTGCACATTTCACGACGAAACAGACTTCCTCCCATTTCTCAGCCAACTCCGTCATATGATCGACTACGTGTGTTGAGTGTGTGTAAGCCGGGGAGCCAACGGCGCTTACATACGTCATTAATATTAACTTAGCAGATCGCGATACAGTCTAGAGGAAACTGGATACGAATACTTACTGGACACCAAAATAAAAGTTGTTTTTTTTTGCAACGTAGAGTGAGGACGTGCTTGGAAAAATTGTAATTAATACTGCTTATTTTACTGATACCATTGGCTGCAAGTAGAGCTCTCCACAACATTGACCGGAAAGGAACTAAAAGCAGATGACTGGAAACATGTACCCTGGTCCGACGGATCAAACTGTAATCAATTTCATTCAGGCGATAAACACTTTTCCTTTCGGCGCCCTAGGGAGATTATCCAAAGGCGCCATGTTAATAATAGATATGTGGTGACATAGATGCACTTTGGTCAATGTAGGCCCATTGTACCCCCGCGTGGGTAATTCAATTGAGGAGTGGTGCTTATGACAGACACCCAGTGTTGTAATCAAATTTCAACAGTGTGTTGCCTGCTTAGACCACTTAGACTGTCATAGAAGTATGAGCCTGAAGTGACATTCTTATTTAACGCGAGCGCAAAAGATTAGCAGAGATAATGCTGTCTGCTTTCCACCTCATCCTCGTCTAGATAGATTATACAGATGTTATTATAGAAAGGCTTAGTTTGGACTACATTACGGCAACCTTAGACTTCGACAACTCGACACTATGCCGTCTTTCACCCAGCGAGCACTGGAAACCCAATCACTTGCCTCAGAATACCAACTTCTGATCTAGACAGAAGTACTATACAGACAAAACCAGACCACTGTGTAGGTGCAGCGCTTCCCTTCATTACCGCCAACACTTACCAAGTTCACTCACGTATCTTCCAAGCTGAAGTACAAGCGACCACGGTGGCGATCTGCGCCAACAGCCAAGCAGCCCTAAGGGGCATCACCTCAGCAAGCACCTCCTCTAAATTGGTGGAACAATGCAAGGAAGCACTCAAGCAGGCCAGCAGTAGGTGCAGCATTACTTTCCCCTGGGTTCTAGGACATAGCAACATAAATGGAATCGAGATCGGCGACGAACTGACCAAGCAAGGAGCTTTCGACAATGAGCCCACTGAGTTGGTGGCTCTTACAATCTCCCACATCAAATACGCCATATACCAGCACTTCCTGTCCTAGTTAGCAGAAGTTGAACTAATTTTTCAGGACAAGTTGGGGCTCTTACTAGCAAAGATCTCCTTAATAAGAAACCGCTCCGAAATAGCTAGAGTTGTGGCTGCAAGTACCGGGCACTGGTCCATTGTACCTGCGGCTGTAACAATATTATACGACACAAGTAGCTGTACCAGACCGTGTTGGAAGAGCTCGGAAGCAAATTTAACGTGTCTCGTGTACTCTACGAGCAAGATTTTCGACACCAATGGCATTACGTACACGACTACCCTTGTTATTTGTGAGTTTTGATTGACTCTAAAACATTTTGGTACTATCTCTCCCCCTCGTGTCCTGTGTATTGGGGCTGAACCACAGCTGCCATTAAGATCTCACTAAAGGGCCCAGCTCTTATCAGATCCCAATGATAGTTCTAGCCCTACGAATCTACTCCAGCTGATCAAGGGTACATCGTCTGCGCTGTCAGCATTAACGCTTCGCTGGACGTTATTGTCCATGTTCCTCGTGTTTACATCCTAAACCACCTCAAGCACTCTCCCCGCGGCACCGCCGATAGGTTCTAATTTGCGGGACTGTGTAGCGAATCAATCTAGGTCCACTGTGTGCGCCTATTCGGCTCACCTTACTCTCTCAAACCTTCTTAGCTCAGTGTGCAGCATTGATAGGACAGAACAGATTTCCTCCCACTTCTCAGCTCAGCTTAATATGACCAACTTGAAGTTCGGGGCAGATTTTATTTATTCTTGTCTCTTCAGCAAAGTGTCGTGTCCTCTGAAAGAGCCGGTGTTCTGCATAGAACAACTACGGATATACCCATCAAATCGGGAGATCGAAATATAGTCCTGAGAAAACTGGATACGAATATTTTCTTTGAGCTGGACTGTTAGTGTGTAACGAACCTAGACTAGGGTCAAAGCGCTTCTCGTCTTTTACGGAGGCTCCAACCTAACATAACTGAAAAAACCAACCATGAGAAGTAGCTAATCCCTGACGTCGGATATGCGGTGAAGGCGAATGGAGGGGAAGACACAACCCTAGACTTCACTTGCTCGGCCACATCGAGCGCATGGACAACATCGCTCCGCTATTGATGATTTCTTGGTGTTCGTTCTGGAAGTCAGTTGCCTTGCTCTGACAAGCGCTGATCTTGCAAGCAAAGGTGTGAGGAACGCACCAATTTACTCCGTCAATGGACACAACAACTTTTTAATTTTTTTTTTGACAGTCAGTGTAGATGTGACATATGTACGTACATACTCACATCTCACGTACATTCTCACTCATCACTCACATCTTTATCACAGACTGTGGTGTTGGGTATGAGGAATGCCTAGTCTAAATGACCTCTTATGGCCTAAGTAGTGCCAGTGCAATATCTTCATCAGAAGTTCGTTAGTAAGTGTTGTAGTCTGATCGTGTCTTCCTAAATTGTGTACAGTTGTTAACAGAGATCTTTAACTGCACAAATAACATCATAGATCCGACGTAGAACCACCCTCGGCAACCGATGTTACTTCGGTCTGTCGAAACAACAGAGGGTAAAGCTCCTGACTCGAAGGACCAAATACATGCTCCACAAAACTCTTATCCTGCCAGTCCTGCTTTATCTACCTTAAAGCTGCACACTAAGCAAGGCTGCAGAGCTGATTCTTGGTGCCTTCTACGTCGGATATATGAACCCGTCTGCGAGGAAGGCGAATGGAGGAGAACGCACAACAGCGAACTGTACGAGCTGTATAAGCATGTGGATGTAGTCCGACTACACTGGCTCGGCCACATAGAGCGAATGGACAACAACTCTCCAGCAAAGAGGGTCTTCGAATTTGAGCGTCCTGGTTCAACAAGGAGAGGAAGACTGAAGCTCCAGTACAGAGACCAAGTCATCGCCGATGTAAGACAGTTTGGCCTTAATGACTGGAAGCAGCGTGCCCAGGACAGTCACCGATGGAAGGCAGCAATTCTTAGACTCGGACCCTTTATGGGTCGTCTGCCTGATAAGTAAGTAAGTATGTAGCAACCTAAGATGAGAGGTTGCTGATTCTTGGCGCCTTGGAAAGAATAATTCCCAGACAACACTGGATCGGCCAAATCGAGCGCATGAACAACAACGCCTCAGCTAAATGCCTTCGAATCCGAGCTTCCTGGTTCAAGAAGGACTGTAAGACCGAAGCTTTGATAGAAAGAACAAATAATCTCGTTTGTAAGACAGCTTAGATGACTCAGTATCGTCTTCGATGGAAAGCAGTAAATGCTCTGGCTAGCACCCTTTATGGGTCACTATCCTGATAAGTAAGTAAATATGAGTTGTAATTTGGTAAAGAACTTGTGCTAGCACGTGGAACCTGACTTGTACCTTGGTCAGTTGGCTGCGTCTTCTCAGAAGCACCTACTTTGCAGAAGAGACTAGTTGTTGAAGCAAATATGGTATATCTCGCCAACTTAACTCACAGCCGAAGTAGGACTGAATAAATCGTGTGTACTCATGGAATTGTGGCGCATCCCCAAGAGAGCTTACTAGTCGATGGCTTGAGATTGTTGGTGACACGAACCTTATTTCTTCTTCTAAGCTGATCCTAACTTAAATGAGTTGATAAACTTGGTGGGCAACCAGCAGGCAAGCCCTTCCTCACTTGCGTACATTCAAGCCAAGGCACTAAATCAAAAATTCGCTTCCTTTTACCTTAAAACCCAGTCCACACTGACCACCACACAATTTTGACACCATCAAACCACTCAGCTGTCATCATTTTGTTAAGTCTTTCCGCAGCGTAATCACACGAAATGCCGAAAAACCAACCTTTCTCAATCCTAAATACAGCCCCTCCCATCCACCGACGCAAACCCTTATCAGAATTCTATCTCATCGAACTCAGCTTGACCTTGATCGGAGATTTTCCCCATTTCGTACTTTGTCGCTATGCGCCGCGCCATCGAAAGACTCTCTCCATAAATAATGAGAAAAAAAAAGAAACCGCCCACGTGTACAAAACTTGATCCAACTCGGCCGCAACTGTCGCCAGTAACAACAACAAATAAACATTTCAAGAGCTCCACTCAAAGGTAAATAACTTGGGCAATATTGAAACAATGGCTATTTACCCTTGTAAAGTACGAGCGCCTCGCCGCCAAGTCCTCCCCAATTTTCCTTTTTAATTTATCTAAAAGTTAAGTACTAGGACAACAGATCTGAATTCTGAGTTCCTTACCGCTGCGCCGTCCCGCCCGCGATGGCATGCCAGTTGTCCTAATGAAATTGCAAAGACAATCATTACTGGCACTACAATTCAGTCAGACAAACAATTGGGTCCCCGTCGTCGTCGTCGTCGTCGTCATCGTCGTGGGGAGGGTCGGCAAATCAATTGGCTGACAATCTACGATTCCACTCGGGGATGCGGTGTAGTGGATGTAGATGCCAGCCATTTAATGGAATACCCACCGCCACCCCCCGTCCGTCTTGCGGGACCAAAAAGAAATTGAAATGAGGCTGAGGTAGCGACCGAGAGACAGCCGGCCGTATCCATTCTTCTTTGAGTGGATAACAAAAACAGAGCCATAACAATTTAGTTGGCGTTACGTTCGTTACTTGTTTTCGTTGCCCTCCCGAGGGAAAAAGTTTTCCTCCCGAAAAAAAGCGTGGATCTGCGGTGACTTACGAGAGGGAGGACCACACAGTGAAGTGAAAAGTTTGCATAATACCCCGGCCATTAGGGGACGACACAGCAGCGCCTAAGTGACAGATGTGACAGACGTCAGAGACACTCACACTCGGCCGCCAGCATGTGGGGCAATTAGAACCGAGAATCCACACAATCGCGCGCGCAGTGAATAATTCCGTCCTTTGTGTGCCTCTGGATGACGAGAAGCGGAGCTGATCATGGCCGGCGGGGAAGCGGCTACCATTTTTCTGCCCGTTTCGGCTCCATTCATCCCGGCGGGTAGTAGTTACTTCCGCAAATAAACTCCATGAGTCTTAGCGCGACGGGCACAAAAGACGGAGAACTCGAGCCGCCGAGCATCCATCGGCTTCCCCGATTCGGGAGCCATTGTTGGCTCTGCAATTTATGGGTATTTACACATAAAACAATGAGGAGCGATTGGGGAGAACGGGTTCTGACGGGCCCCCAATTGTAATCACATTGTGTGGGTAATGGGAATTTGTTTTCGGCCGTAATTGTTAATGGGTAATCCGTTTTATTGTGAGTGATTGTATTGTTTTGCTAATGCTGTGAACGAACGGCGAAATGCTTTGAGAGTTCCGATTCCGGTTGCTCCACCTCTCTCTCTCGATGGGCGACTGATGGCTGACGGTTGGCCACTGTAAGCCTTTAATGCGATCGTTATTGTTATTAACAGCCTCGGCGCGGGTGTAGGGGTGGGTAATGTCTTCGGAGAATTAAGGCGTCAAATATTCATGTTTACCCGAAGGATTTCGTTCGGTTTCAGTTTCTGGATAATAGTCATGGTGGAGTGGTGTGTGGTGTTCTAATTTGATGGGTGCTTGTGGTGAGATGTTCCTTTGGTGCGGGGACGGGAGCCCTGATGGCGGTTAGATTGAATTGATTGTGTCGTCCATAGTAGGTACTTGTCGTGCTTGCTTTCGGAGTCGTGTGGTGGGAGCGAAAATTCCTAGCTTCAGTTGATTTGGTGGTACTTCCCCCAAGCTTTGAAGAAGTTGACACAGCTGCCCAATCGTTGAATAAGAACTAAGCCGGAGACTAAAATGGTGTGCTACCATCGATTAATGATCCTACATCAGGTAACCTGCAGAATTTAGTATAGCTGAAAGTAAGGCATTCTATTGGAAATCGCCATCAAATCAGACAAAACCGCCGAGTAGGTACCCGTAGGTTTTCCAGGACAGTCGAAATCAGCTGGTTTTGAGCAAAGCCAAATATATTTTTAAAGGAACTTAAGCCCTTTCACCATTTAGACCGATGCACAGTAAGGCAACCCTTATAAAAAGTTGGACGTCAGAGACTAGTATGTATTCCCGAGTTAGCATGTTAGGGTAATCGCCAGCATTCATGCATTTCCTCTTTTGGTGGTTCAACAGCGTGACACATTGATGATTTCCCAACGACTGAGTTTTAAAGTTTACCTTCGAGGCAAATTACGACCTTAGGGATTGTACAGAGGTCGTGGAGCAACACGGCCGTACAGAAGAACAACAAGAAGGAACAACGTAACACGGCAGTACAGAGACACCACGGTATCAGACAGTAAGAACTACTTGTATATTTGTTATAATTGGTCGAAAATAGATTTATTTTGGCGATCGTTTTTTTTATCGTGATTTTTACCAGGAGTAGTTCCAAACGAAATCAATCGCGTGGCGCTCATTTTGTTAAACAAACCTTCGGCCAACATACCACAGTTGCCCGTATTCTTCCCTTTAGTACCGCAGGTTGAGCGAGAACAAGGGTAACAAGCATCATATATTATATAAACGAACTAAATATTAGCTCTTAAGTAAAAATTAAGAAAAAAAAATAAAAAAGTGAAAATGAGTAAGTGCGGCAAATGTGGACCACGTGGTTAATATGGCCCACCACTGTATTTCCCAAGCCACAACCCATAGTGAATTACAAAATATGCATTACGAACACGTGAAATATGGTTTAGCTTCAGTCGTTTGTGATAAGTTTGGCGCGACAAACAATGATACGCGGAATTTGGTTAAGTGTTTTAGATTGACTTTGGTATTAAATTTGTTAGAGTTTTCCAAAACTAAATTCTTTTATGTATTTTCTTAATTTGTGTGATATCACCATCGAAGAAGAATGGAGTCGTTGTCAAGAAACCATCAAAGAAGCTGCCACTGATGTGCTGGGTTTTACGACACCACCTAGAAGGAACCCATGGTTTGACGACGAGTGCAGACAGGCACTTGCAGCCAAGCAGGAGGCCGACAAGGCAACGCTCCATTGAAGAACGAGGGCTGTTTGTGAGCTCTACGAACAGAAGAGAAGGGAAGAAAACCGATTTCTCAGAAGAATAAACAAGAAAGATCATGAGAAGCGCGCTGTAGAGGAGATGGACAGGTGTCATGGGCGGAATGACGTCCGACAGTTTTACCAAAGGGTCAAACAATTATCCAATGGATATAAAACTCGGACAGAAGACTGTCGGTATGAAAATGGACAACTGCAGTCGATACTGTCAGACAGAATGTTCCACTCAATTTGGATGATGACAGACGAGAATTCCGTCCCCCAGACTTAGACGAGATCAAGATAGCAATATCAAGACTGAAGTCTAACAAAGCTGCCGGAGAGGACGGTCCGCTGTTTTTTTGGGCTCAAGAGCCCTTTCTCGAAGAACCAAGTTGACTCATCATCCCAGTCCTGCTATACGGTGCGGAAGCATGGACAATCTCGAAAGTGGATGAAGAAGTCCTTGGTCTCTTTGAGAAAAAAGTTCTACGTGCAATCTTTGGTCCTGTTTGTGTTGACGGGTTCTGGAGGAGAAGGTTCAATTACGAACTGTACGGGCTGTACAGCGACATGAACCCAGTTAGGCGTCTTCGGAACCAATGCCTACGGCGGCAAGGTCATGTAGAGCGGATGGACACCACAGCTCCGGTACGAAGATTCTTCGAATCCGAACCTGTGGGGAAACGCAACAGAGGACGCCCGCGCTTAAGATGGCGCACCTTAGTGGAGAAGGACCTCAACCAACTTGGTGTGCGAAACTTAAGACAGCTAGCCAGAGATCGCAGGGGCATGTTGGTTGAGGCCCAAGTCCACACCGGAATGTAGCGTCACACAAAGAAGAAGAGTGTGATATCAAATTTTTAAAGAAAAAAATTGTATGAAGTGTGTTAAAAATTAAAATGAGTGAACAAATTGCAGTGTGTAAAATATGACCTACCGCATGTGCCCATGTCTTGCCCAATACGCCATATTTTACACGTTTTCTCGATTGAAAGCTGACCATTTGAAATTTTTATTTCGTGGGCTAAAATGTGGAAACAAAGTCCAAAATCACTGCAAACTTGTCGGAAAGAGGGCTTAATGGAAGCTTTGTTTACTCTGTAAAAATAAATTTGACGCGTTTACGCTATATAACTACTTATCACTAATAACTAGTTGACTTAGATCCACTATCGAACACGTCCGCAATCCCAAAATCCACTGAGATCTTCTCTAGATCCATCAACATCTCAAGACCCGCCGCGCTTTACAACAAATTTAAAAAAAACACAAAAAAATTGTTTAAAAAAAAATGTCAGTAACGTTGCTCCCGGCTGCTGTTGCGACGCATTTCAAATCAAACAAAAAAGTCGAAAAAATGGTTGTTGCCAAAAACTTTTCCAGACAACAAAGATGCCAAAGACATCAGTGCCGAACTTCTTAGCTTTTAAGCCTCTATAAAGGACAAGCAAACAAACATTAATTTGTATTTATAGAGAAGATAAATGTGCGATGGTACAATTTTGTGAAAGTTATGGAATTTGTCTCTGTCTTGTGTCTCAGGACATACCTTGATTGCGGTAGATAGCTCTCCTCTTATCCTCGCGTACATGTTTGTTTGGGCCGCAGCTTCTCGCCAGTACAACTTTCAGAGGTATAATGTGTGATTTATTTAGACTTTTTTCTACGGGTTCTTTTTGATAGATTGCCCGTAACTAGCCTCATATTGTCATCCTATTATTTTGCAGCATTGTGCTACAGATCAACGCACACCTCAA
Source organism: Eristalis arbustorum (assembly GCA_916610145.1). Classification (NCBI taxonomy): domain Eukaryota; kingdom Metazoa; phylum Arthropoda; class Insecta; order Diptera; family Syrphidae; genus Eristalis; species Eristalis arbustorum. The sequence continues at coordinate 32,064,440 of OU744317.1, forward strand.
CTGTCTCCAAATTATTCATATTTTTTTATTCATATCTTCTTCTTCTTCTTGATTGGCGCTACAGTCCGGAGTGGACCTGGGCCTCAACCAACATGCCTCTCCAGCCAGCACGATCTTTCGCCAGCTGCCTCCAGTTGCGCACACCAAGTTGGTTGAGGTCCTTTTCAACTTGTGTGCGCCATCTAGTGTGAGGACGTCCTCTGTTGCGCTGCCCCAATGGCTCGGTGTCGAAGACTCTTCGGGCTGGAGCTGTGGTGTCCATCCGATCTACATGACCTAGCCATCTTAAGCGTTGGATCCGAAGACGCTTAACTAGGTGCATGCCGCTGTACAGCCCGTATAGTTCGTGGTTGAACCTTCTCCTCCAAACGCCATCAACGCAAACAGGACCAAAGATCGTACTCAGAACTTTTCTCTCAAAACAACCAAGAGCTTCTTCATTCGCTTTCAATAGCGTCCATGTCTCTGCGCCATAGAGCAGGACTGGGATGATCAGGGTTTTATTCAAGCTCAATTTGGTGTTTCGAGAGATGGCTCTGTTACTCAATTGCCTCTTGAGCCCAAAGAAACAGCGATTGGCAAGAGTAATTCTGCGCTTGATCTCGGTACTGGTGTTGTTGTCCCTATTTACTCCGGAGCCTAGGTAGACGAAGTCCTTGACTACCTCAAAGTTTCTGCTGCCCAATATGACGCTCTGTCCGAGACGTCGATGTTGTGCGTCCTTCCGTGATGACAGCATGTACTTTGTTTTGCCATGGTTTACCGCTAGACTCATTTTAGCCGCTTCCGCTTCAATACCAGCAAACGCCTCATTGACGGCTCGCTGTGTTCGTCCAATCACGTCAATGTCGTCCGCGTAAGCAAGCAGTTGAACGGACTTTTGGAAGATCGTGCCTCGGGTGTTTACGTTTGAGTTTCGCACGATCTTCTCAAGTATGATGTTAAAGAAGTCACATGACAGCGTGTCGCCTTGCCTTTATATTCATATCATTGACTTGAAACTCGACGTCTGATTTTGATCGCCGGTGTATACGACAAGCAAAATTTTGAAGGCTTGACCTCCTTCGACTAACTGACTATTTTCAAAGAGTATAGATGTATAGAAATATCTTCTCAAATTGTCTGACGGACGTACGGAGTTCGCATGAAGCTGTAGGTCCCATCCACTCGAGACAGAACAACGCACAACGCGAGTGCTTGCTGAAAAGTTAGACCCTGGCACTTCAAGGGCTGTGCGCATATTTTTATTACGAAAACCAGCGTTTTGTGAAAAATGTCGTGGAACACCATCGGCCTTCCGAGGCCTTTATTACAATGACCTTTTTATTGGATGGTATTCAACGGAATAGAGTACATCCCACCCGCTGTGAGGAGCCAATTTTGCCCATAGCATCGAGTGTGATCGTCAAAATTACCGATCATAACGCTGGAGACAGTGATCCCAAACTAGACCCACCGAATGGATTTTCCTCAGCACGTCGTTGTTACGGACAGGATTTCGCATGAGATTACATTCATTCAGTAAACGTCTCTCATTCAACTCATTTTATGCCTTTTACTTACCATTGAGAGAAATAGGTGTTAATGTATTACTCATCAGTAATTACATACCAATGTCTCATTTCGGCGTTCCTGTCAATCTTTTCTTGTACTTAACGACGAAGAATGCTTGCAGCTTGTCGGTGTAAAGCCCGCCGCTTTTTCTCAGACTTAGACTATCCATGCGTTGCTGGCCTGAGATGTTTGTAGCTGTTTGCTTTTAGTCCGAGTTCCATAAGTGGTTTTGAACTAATTGCGCCCTCTTCTACCCTTGAGTTCCAAAATGCTGATTTGTTTCCGAAATCCTTTCCGATCCTTTCACACCCACTCATTGAAAAATGTGTGACTTACCCTCAAAATTGACAATCTCGACAGTTTTCCAGTATTCGACTTTAGAAACTTCATTTAATGTTCAAATTTCGACAACAAGTAGCAATTAATCTGAACTTCACTCCACACGGACTTTGTCCAAAACTCTTCCCCGACAACCAACACCCCACTCCGACTGGCAATCGACATAAGTCCCCTTATGCTTTGTAGCCACAAGAACCAAGCAGATAATTAGTAGAACCACTGTTAGGGACACTTTGTGCTTTCCCACGACGATGGAACATGCAAGCGACACGCAAGCACTCTCTGCCATCCTGTCGTCAACAAAAAGTTCCACACCAAAATGTCAAGACAGCACAAAAAGGCACGAAAAAAAAAAGAACTAAATAAGTAGCCACACACACCCCCATCGGACCGGGTGGATTGCACACGCTTGGAGATAGCACTTGCAGCCAGCATGCACATGGCACCGGGGCCACCGAGCTCCCGCAACCACTGTCCTTCGAGTTTTTAATTAGTTTCCCCCCCCCCCCCCCTTTCACTGAAGGGGGAGAGGACCTTAGTCGATTTACATGACAAGCAAAAAGTAAGACGGCAACGACAAGCACGCCACAAGTGGGAACTTTGTCGTTACGCAGCACTGCACTTCGCAAAACCACTGAAAAGCTAAAAGTGACGGTTTCGATTTCTCCTGACAGTCACTCTGCTCGCCACTTGGCAAGGCATGTGCACCCTTGATTGGTGCTCCTTCAAATCCCGGATGTTCGCATTTCTCACCGCCCACGCTCAGGCAATTAGCCAAAAAGAACGGGAGACACTTCCGCCTCAGGGTTAACCGTGCGACCAGTCCGAACTTAATGGCAACACGAAACTAAGTGAAGTTGACGCTGGTTCCTCCATTCTACCGCCGTTCGGCGCAGCTAACGCAAAGTTGATCCAGTTAATTGCAAGCAAATTTATTTTTAAAAACAAAAGCAATTTATTCGTCCGCGTTGTGCTCTCTATTTGCGTCCTGCGTCCTGGCTGGGCGCCCTCCTCCTTGTCGGGCTTCTCCTTTGGGTGTTTTAATTGACAACAGCGAAGTTGAGCGATGGCGTACCTACTCACTGGCACACGAATACGTCTTCCCTGTGCCGTCGCTCCTGGTTTATTGTTGTCCCTGGTTTTTTTTTGTTTTTTTGGTTGGCAACTTGTAATGTTCTCCTTACGTCAGTCGCTTTTGTCTCCGGAAATGTTGATGGATACATCTCGTGTTTTTTTTTTCTCGTTCGTGTAGCGCTCCATCTTCCCCGCTCCTTAGGTGGGCCCGCTACTCCTTCCGACTTCGTGATTATTTTGGTTTTTCAGTCAGCGCCCACCTCTCCGTCGCCGAGTCGTCGTCATCGCCATCGTTGTCGTCGTCGTAGTCGTTTCAAATCGTTTGTTTAAATGAAAAAGTTTTTGCATTTTTCTACTTGCCTCGGTTTGAGGAAAGGCGGAACTTTTCCAATTAAGGACACCAATGGAGCTTGGCTGTGCGGGTAGGTGGGACGGGATGGGCTCCTAGATGGGACCGACTAAATTAGGCTCGAGTTGGGACTTTGCAGAATTACACTCGCTGTCACTTCGCTCACGCACTCTAATTGGTATTCACAATTCGTTCGCAGATTCATTGAGTCTGCCGAACACGATGGGGACCGTGACGGGTTTACGCCCGGCATGATGATGTTTTCAATGTTTTGTCTGATGTTAACTTGGGTAATCTGATGTGAGCGACTTGGGTGCGGGGATGTCCTTTAAAAGGATTTTGAAGCTAGTTGTCGATTTTTATATTGCCAGGCGTCGGAACAGTCCAGCCAGTTTGTGGTCGGGGATCTGGGTTTTATGGCATTCTGGGAGACTGGGATTTGTCTCCAATGATGGACAGTTTTCTTCTGCTCACGGACAAGAACACCTCAGGCCAGCAACGCAAAGATCGTCTAAGTCTGAGCAAACGCTTGGAAGTTGTAAGGCACCTACGTTCACTTAGCCCCTATACCAGGGGTCTTGCTGTTCCTCGGAGTCGCCATAGAATTACAGTTCCCTTGCGCTGTTGAGAGAACAATAGCATGCGCAGGTGGAGGCTGTAGAAGCTTGACCCTAGACCTCTGTGGGCTGAAGTGCCACTCATTCTATATTAATCTGGTTCGAACGGGCTATGCTCTGACGGTTTTGTTTCGTGGCAGGAATGTACCAATCCTCACGACCTCCAAAGCGTGTGATGCCTTGAATGTGACTCCATCAGGTAGGAGACCATCTGAATGATCCAGTACGGCGTCTTTGGGGGGTCCAAGAACTCATCCACCTAGACTTAACTCCTCGTGAGTTAAGGTGGCTTGGTGTGTTGGATATCTCTCGAATACATTGCCTTCGCAACACTTTTAGTGGATCAGGCGGATTAGAAGGTTCGATTAAAGATGAGTCAGTACTAAGAAGCGATTGATCGAAAGTCAATGTTGAGCTGTGTCTTTCTACGATCGCAAGGTGTTCACATCGTCGCAATGTGACACAATCACTACCCAGGTAGATGAATGCTGTAACCACGTGGCTATTCACTATGGCCTCCTTGACATATTCGTTCATCTGTTGCTGTGGTAACCTGCCTTCTTTCACAAGAAACTGATTGGGGCGCTCGGGTTGGATCTCTTCTCCCTTTCGTCCACCATCTTCCTGTATGCAGACCCGATTATAACGCCCGAATTGATGGCACACGAAGCATTCTACCTTGCTTCCTGTGGACCTGGCACCTGCTGCTCTTTCAGCTCCTCGCTGCTCCGTCTCCTTGCGTAGTGGCCTAATGTCCTGACGTCTGTCGCCCCTTAGACACATGACTCAGCGAACCCTTCAGAAAACATCGTTGACAGAGACCGGCCTTACTGCTCGGAACGCTTCCTCACATTCCACATCCGCATCATCTTACAGCCGCCCTATTTCCAGCTACCCTTGACTCTGCTCTAGTGAGCACGACGACGTTCTCCGAGCGTTGCAGCTCAACGCCCAGTAGGGTGAGCGGTTCATCGGTTTTCGCGGTATCCCCCGCCAGTTTTTCCTCAGGCTTCCATTTCTGCGTACAGCTGATCGGTCTACCAATAATTGCCGTTCTACGGCCCTACGCACAGTCGGCTGGTTGCTTGCAACACCTTCGCGCCGAAGCAGTGCAGACTTCGAGGTCGTTGCTCTCTTGTGCTATTCCGATTTTTTTAATCTCGGCTGTTATGCGCCGGCAGTCATTCGCGTCGCTAAGGCGGGCAAAAAAAACAGTGCACTCTTCGAGATCGTCGCTCGCATGTGCCTTACTCGTATCTTTGCGTTCGGTAGCCTCGTCTACCACGCACCCGCAGTAATTCAAAACGCGGAAATAGGCACAAGAGGACAAAACAAATATCACCGTACCGTCCACAGCGCGTATGCTAAAGTTCGCGATGTGTGCACGTATAGCCGTTGGGGTTCTTGATCCCACTTCTGAATTGAAAACAAAGAAATGCAACACAAACCGAATTTGTTCAATGAACTTTATTGATGCTTCTTCGTGATCGCGCGATCGTTCGTGATATACTGTCCGTGAACGGACTATGGCTTATGTTATAGGCTAGGTTATTGGGCTGCCAGTGAAAGCGGACTTAAACCATTGTTGGTTCATTGTGCTACCCAGTGTCGTTAATTGGATCCCGACGGCATATGGTGGCTGGACCTGATTTGAAAACGAGATAAGAGCGTTTGCTTTCACTGCGATTCGATCCTGGGACTCCTATAACCAAGGGCAACCAATTGCGCCATGCCGCCGTTGGGGGCATAGCTTGTTTGTCGTGATCCAGGTGATTCAGGTGTGACGTTGCCTTCCTTGTCATGTCTTTAACGTCTACAACTAATGCGAAAGCAAAAAAAATTGACTCCATTCTGAGAGCTGATATGAAGCCTCTAGCTAGATCAAAAATGTGTAACAAAAGAAGGCACATTTCCGAAGCAATATCGAGGACATCAAGTCAAGACGCGTGGAAAATGTTCCCACTGGACTTATGAAGATTTATCGCTTATGGCTATTGTAACCTGCCCCAACCACTTTATTGCATCCTCTGCGGGATACCGCCCACCCACCACCTTCAGTGAAATTCGACTGAAAAGCTTCCACTCTTAATGGCGTATCCTCGGATGATTAAGTGAATTATGCTCTTCGTACGGCCTTACGAATATTTTTTTTCCCACCGACCGGCCAAGCGCCACACAGTCGACGCACGTTCCCATGAACGTCCGAGGCCTCGAAATGTCCTCATTTACATGTAATTGCTTGTTTAAAAATTCCACAATCATTCAATTTTCCACTACGGCAAAGTATCTGCGTCCATCCTTTTCACGTTCTCCCGCCCATTCAATCGACCGCCCATCTTGTGGATCCCTTTTCCTCGGCAATTTCGAAAATAAATGACAAAGTGAATATGTTCTTCTGATCTCCATAACTCATCTTTCGGAGCCCAGCGAGGACGGGCGCTCCCCACGGCAGTGGTGGTGTCCTCGGTTTTTATGATTCACATGCAGGGCCAGAGTCTCGAAAGATCGTAAATTAAAACTAAATTATTCATGCTGGCATTTCAATAGGTTCGCCTGAACTGATGTGGAATATGCTCAGAAGGCGCACACACACACACCCATCCGCCAGAGGGGGTTGGAGTGCGATGGCGGCAGCACCGGAAGGTCTGGTCGAAAACTTTTCCAATAAAAGTATTTAGTGTACGAGCATAGTGCAGTAAATAAAGATCAGGAGGTCTGCTATCGGCTGCTGTCTCCCTGACCATAATCGAACCGAGATACAAATCGTTCCTCGGTTATGCCTTCTTGTTATTGTTGCCATGGTGGATCAGTCGATTAGTAGGGGAGTGCTCTACACACACACACACACAGTCCACTTCATCTCGTTGGTTTTGAATGTTTATGCATCCCCTGAGGGGCTTGGCTCCGGTGGCAGCATCCCCCCTCTGACACCTCTTGCTGCCACAATGCCGACTACTAATTCAGTTTGGGAATATCTAAAAATCGTAAAATTTTATTGAGAATGCCTTCGAATACAATGGCCGACGTGGCGAGGCGAAGCGAGAGGAGGTGTGTCAAGTGGGCGGAGTTCCGCTTTAGTGGTTTATGTTGTGTGCACGCAATTATCCTTCCCCCGAAGTCGGGCCAGGAGCCCTTATTGTGTTCGCTCCACACAAATTAATACCTTAACAATGGGTCTTAGCATTTTCTGCGGTGGCTGGGGGTGGCTGGGGTAGTTAACAACTCTTTGTCTGTGATATGGATATTCAATTTCGAAGAAGGATCGTACTGCTGGCCTCCTTTGCGCTTGGCATCCCTTTTAAATGGCGAAATTCCGTTTAATGGGACTTTTACAACTTGTGGAATGTCCATTCGGAAAACCGGTGGGGCTGCGGGGTGGTATGCGTCGTCCTCGAAGAAAACATCGGTTCCGAATGTTCTTAATCATTCGCCCACAATCTGACCCGAATTTTTATGGCCTGATAACCCTTTTTCCGAACGAACTCCTCCTCGTTCTCTTGTTTTCACTGTTCGCTGTGGTGCTCGTTACTTTGCATTACTTCCGTTCCTTTCCCCACCCCATTAGCAGGTGCGGTGCTGAGCCTGGCTCCGCGGAGTGCTCGTGGAGAGGAGGTGGTAGAGTGGGCGGTCGGTCGTGTAAATTTTTATCACTTGTTTATGCTTCGAGCAGCGCGCTTCGCTTTATGGTAATTCCACTTTCTCTCCTGCAGGCCGCTGAAAGAAATGCGATCGGCACGGCTTTCGGAATTCGGGACTCATCATCAAGGCCGTGCATTTGATTTTATTCCCATTGAATTAATGATAATCATCGGCAGGATGGGTCCGGGTGATGGCTGGAATATGTGCCATCAAGGGTGGAGGAGGAAATTCGTTTGTCGTCGGCGATTGCCCGGAGGTATCGGTTTCAGCCGTAAAAGGGATGCTTTATGATTTGTTAATTTCCGGTGTGCGGCTCTGCGTCCGGCCTCCCAAATCGATGCATTTCTTTTACATACGCCCACCCCCCCTGGCGGCACACACACCGTCGAGAATCAATTTTCCGCACAACAACATATTGACGACTGACGGCAAAGTTTATCTTTTATTGAATTCGAATCGCTTCATCAGTGGAAGATACTGTTTGATTTATTACTTCGTAAAAGTTGTTGTCTGGCGGTCTGGCTTCTGCACAGTTCTGTTCGCTTGTTTGTTTCGATTGAAATTTTGGATAAAAGACGGAAAAACTATCGCCAGTGAGTTCAACATTTCAGATGAATGTTGTTTATGTTCCTCCCTTGTTTACCGATCTTCGCAACAGAAACTTTTATGATAAAAGGGGTTGGTGACTTCTTTGTTTCTCTCTCATTTTTGACTCTTTTTTTTTTTTGGAATGAATTCAACTTCCGCTGATGTCACATACCATAATGAAGAGGTATTTTTCTCTCGACAACAAGAAATAACGATGCCGCTAAGTAAATCCGGAAAGTTGCCAACATTTTTGCCGGCAAGACCGCCAGAACTCGTTGCCGTTGAAACAACACCGAAGCCCTACGGGTGACCGTGGGGAGGGAGGGAGGAGCGAGTTGGTCTTGTTTTGTTAGTTTTTCGGGAGGGGTTGGTTTCTATTGTAAAGACAGGAAATGGATTCACAGAAAAGGAACTTGTTTCCAACTGAACGAGGCACACATTTAGTTCTTTAGTACAGTTCAGTGAACAGCGTTTACTTGGGGTTGCCAGCTATGGTTGCGGGGCTTTCTTAAATAAATAGCTTTCAAAAATTTCCTCAACAGCAGCAGGGAACGTTTCTCCTGTCGGACCGATGGGGACTGCTTGACAAGGTTGGAACTTATAATTATTTTGAACAATATTCTGACATTTGTTTGGGTGGCAGACATTTTACTGAGATTCAATAAATTATCATCTCTCGTCTGGACGGTGATCTTCTTGGTAACTTGGAACCCCCTCTGAATTCGCTTCATTGCCAAGACATCAGTGGGTATTGCAATGCATGGTACTGACGGTGTGCATCGCACATTCGTTGTGATATGTCACATTTTACAAGCATTCGCCAACAATCGTTTGTAAAATGTCATTAATTTTTCATCTCTTGTTTGGGCCATAAACCTTGGACACGCTGTCATCGCTGGGGATACGAATCAAAGTAGTTATGAACAACGAGCCAAGACACAAACAAAAATTTATTCATTTCTTGCAGAATTGCTCGTTTCATTGCCGTATTGACGGATTATTGTAAGTTCACCCGCCTTCTTTGCGCCAATTCCATCGAAAAATGGGCAATGTTACTGACACTTCATTTAAAGAACAATTGAAGCGCGTCGAAGACTATCACATTGTGTGGTAGAAGTACAAATCGACGCTCACCACACAATCGTCGATTTCAAGCTCGTGTATAGCAGCGTCTAAATCGACGAGGTAAACAGAGCCACGGCTAGTTTTGAGATTCCTCCATCCATCGGCAACAAGAAGGTTAAGACAAGGCTACGCACTGTCATGTGATTTCTTCAACATCATCCTGAAGAAGAATCTGTGCGGAAAGCTTGATGATTTCTCACTACAACCGGAGAAGTTTAGCTCACTGCTTGTTTTTTTTTTCTTTTGTTTGTGAAAAATAGGGTATAACTATTCCGTTCCAGTCCATGGTTTGTCATTTCTTATTTCTATTTAAATTGTTATGAAAGTGACTGCCTCGATAGAAGGTTCATTTTGCGCATTAAGAGCTGATTATGATCGTGTTAATCGCCCATCTGAGCGTACTATAGCGGTGCCGTGAAATTCTATGCGACTGACGTCTGTACAAATCCATCCTCGAAATGCATGCTCTAGGCAAAGTACAAATGTCTGTCCTGAATGAAGTCTTAAAGACGACCCAAGATATGAAGGCAAGCAAAAAACAAGGCCTTTGAGCTTGTGCGGGGAATTGTTCCTCTGCACACGTGGGGATACACACAATGGTAGTTCAACCGATTCTAACTCATGTATCACATGACAAAGAACAAGGACACAAAACAAGGAATACCACAAAACACAATAACAGCAGCCGCTCTTCAGCCGACACCATTAGACGATTTGACGCCAATTCTATTTTTGGACTTTCACGTTAAGAACACTGCATTACACAGCGCCATTGGGCTTGTAGTCAGGGTGCTGAATATCCAACAGTCTGAGCATAGCACCACCCTTGACCTTTTACCGAAAGATCTCGTATAATTCTCTACAGACTGTACAGTCCCCAGATTTAATTTATCACGAATTTGACTCTCTAAAATCTGAGAAAACGGCATGAAGCCTACAGTATTTTAAATCCGAGATGCATGGCAAAATGCCCCAACTACCTTGCCAAGGGAGAAGGTTGCCTTACGCTTTAATGTCTAAGCAGTCATCAAAGCTGTTGCATCCTTTGCTTCATATTCTAAGCTATTACAGCTCAAAAATTGTCCTTATCTGGGTTCCAGGTCACTATGACATCCAATGAAATGCCAAGGCCGATGTGCTGGCCATGCAGTTTTCTTGCCTTCAGCGCTCGCAAGAAGAGCTTGCAGAAGAGCTGCCCATCAGTCAGATCTTGTATGTCTCTATCTCTACGGACTTCTTTGAATTAGATAACATCAGATGGGTCATATAGACAAACTGTGCGGCAACAAAAAATACTGAATAAGCTGTACTTCAAAACAAAAATATGTCGATTGCAAAAAAATGTCGCTGGCTTCCATAGGAGTGTTTCCACTACTCTCAAATATGTGTCAACGAGTGTCGTTTTAATAAGACGTCTCACAATTCCCGATTCCTTTTGACACAATTTCTAGACACATTCAGAAAATCAACCGTCGTTGGATTTATATTTTTCGGATCCTGTATATGTCCAAAATCCGCGGAATGGAATATACCTGATATGTGTCGAAATAGCTTAAAATTTGCCAGCAATGATGATACACTCCAACATTGTAAGAAAATGTTGAACGAAAGCTACAGGTACATCGTAAGCTTAATGTCTTCGAATACATAAAATGGATGAAAATATCCATTTACTAAGGAGGTGGCCGAGGCAGTCTTGGGCCACACTCACTCATAAATTTAAAGATACAACGAATCAATGACTTTAAAAGAATATATTAACATTTCCTCCGAAGGGGGCAGATACACCCGCACTCTCTCTAAGCTAGGTACATTTTATGGAAGTAATGTAAACTATCTATCCATGTCCAGGAATCCCGACAACTGAGATTTTTTTTCTAAATGTATCTCAAATTTCCCAGCTTGTCGTTGCTTCGTTGTCCATCTGTCTAACATCATAATCTGCAATTTGGATGGAGTTTCTTTCCCCAGGCGCTTTAAAATTTGATAATATCATTTGAACGGACGCTAACGAGGAGGATACGTGGAATTTGCCGGACCAAAAGAATAGAGATGCTTTCATAAATTCAAGATCTCCTCGGGTTATTGGAATTGAGATTCATTTCATGTGAATGAAATGTTGCTTGTTTAAAGGAATACTTGGTAAATGACTTTTTTGTGTTGGGCTTTGTTTGTATTCAGGGGAGGGGTTGGTGTACCTTCTCTTTCATTTATATTTATTTCTTTTTATTAGTAAATAATTGACTATTTATTTTCTTGCCAAGTCCTCCAAAGCTTCACATATATCTTTAACAGCCAAAAGCAAAACAGTGGTTACTTTTTTTCATTTGATGCTAATATCTCAAGCATTTAAGTGATATTTTTCAGTCAGCGTTGTCTCCAACATTCGGTCGCAATTCTCGCCCTAGTAGACAGCCAATAACAAGTTCAGTACAAAAATGTGCATAGGTCAATATATTCGCTGTGTGATGTTGCCTTGTTAGTCAGACAAGAGGTTGGTCGAAGTGTCCAAAACATCGCCGCCGTTCAGGTGTCGTAATAAAGGATCCAAATTAGCCAATTCCTGACTAGACTAGCTCAGACTACATTATGGCGTATTTTGGGTAAAAATCTTGGTTTACATCCAAACAAGATCATATTGATTCAAGAATTGAAGACGACGGATCATTTGAAGCAAACGTACGTACTTCCATTAGGTTCTGGAGAAGATGTAACAAGATAATGAATTTCGTCAATAAGCAATATATGCGTTATTGGTCGTGTGAAAATTCACGATGTGCAACATGAATACACATTTAATTGACATACGTCACGTTACGCCAACAAGCGGACGACGTGGGAAGAGCCCAGAGTTAAAATTGAAAACGAAGTACCGACTGTCTTGGCAGATATATGTGGTGCAGTCGTTGAAAATTGGGTCCAATGAATCAACCGCTGCAAACGTGTCATATGAACGAAGTCAAGTTCCATTCATTATACTTCAAGCCGATATTAAGGTTCTTGAAATATCTTAAATGGTTTGCGCTTTATTTAAAAAAAGTTGTCAATATTGGAGAACCCTTTACAACACCTCCTACTAGTCGCTTTGTGCAGTGTCTTGACATTTGTTCGACTGCAACAAACTCAATACGAGAAGATGAAATTGAATAGAGACATTATTGTCTACGAGAGCAAAAAGGATTAATTAGATGATGATGACCCCGGTGTCTTGGACCTTATTCCTTATCCTATCTGATATTCCCTCCTTCTCCGATTGCAAACCAGTGGGTCTATGATGTTGTTGCATCAATAGTTGTCAGACTTTCCAATGAAATACCACAAATCCATTTGCCGCTTTTAGAATAGGTGGCAGGTGGGCTTGTTTTAGCTTTTTTGGATCCATGTCCGATGTCTGGCTGGTGTACAAAGGACATCATACTTTGTCTCTGAATCGAGGTCGATGACGGTTTCCTGGCCACTCAATATGAAACCTCCAGAACAGCAATTACGGCGTGAGTACGGTCGCTACCTACGAATGCACTCATGTTTGCTAACGCTTTGCTTGATCCGTTGATCAGGCAGTCAACCACCTTTGAATCCACTTGTGTTATTAATATTACAGTACGTACGATCAAGAAGGCGCAAGGTACACAGCCGTCGTCGGTAGTGTTTCGCCAAGGATTTGCTACGCTATTGTAAAAGGTTGAGATCGATGCAAATTCAACGATATGAAAGTCAGAAAGGTCCAACCCAGCATGTCCTCCCGGCAGCTGTGGTACAGAACCAAGTTAGTCGTTGGCCTCTTTGGACTGAGAAACGGATTTACTGCAAGTGTGCTAACTGATCCCGCGTATCACAAAATATGTGTGAAAAGTGAAGCGTAGAATTGCGCTGTAATAAGGATGATAATTGCATCAAAGCTTTTCATCACTCGACGTGCACAAATCCGCTGGCCCGGATGGTATTCCCCCAATACTTCTGAAGAGGTGTTCTTCTTCGCTGGCAATACCACTGAGTAAGCTTTTTCATCTTTCCTTCAGGTCTCTTTCCGAGTAAATGGAAAACCGCATTTGTCCAGTCCGTTCATAAGAATGGCGAATCTTCGTCACCTATCTTGTACCGACCCATAGCACTTACGTCTTATCTTTCTAAGGTCATGGAAACGCTGATAAATCGTCAGCTCATGAAATATCTTGAATCGCGGAAGCTTCTTAATGACCGACAGTATGGCTTCCGCATCAACAGGTCCACTGGTGATTTGATAGCTTATCTCACCGAGAAGTGGAACCAACATTTTCGCAATGCAGGCGAAAGCAAGATAGTTGCGCTTGATATTTAATTTGACAGAGTTTGGCTTCAAGCTCTTTTGTCATAAATGCGAGCCTATGGTGTTGATGAACTCTCTGCTTCTATGGACTAGAAACCACCTTTCGAACCGTTCAATCCAAGTTGTTTTGGATGGGTTCACGTCTGATATCCACAAAATAAATGCTGGTGTCCCCAAGGCTCCGTTCTGTCTCCGACACTTTTTCTCATTTTTGTAAATGGTCTCCTGTCTGCTACTTCTAATCTAATCCACTCCTTCGCTGATGCACCCTCAGATTTGTATATTCGTTCCAAAACTGTCGATGCTGCCCTTCGGTAGGTAGGTAGTACTGGAACGGCTTGACATACTCAAGTACATTGAATTCCGATCTTGACAGCGTAATTAACTGGGGTAAGAACAGCAGAGTGGACAAATTCAGTGCTTCCAAGACTCAATGCTGTTTGCCGTCTCTAAAGCGTACCCCTGATAATCAGACATGATCCATGAAAGGCGCTTGTATCAACCAACTTGGTGTGTGCATCAACACAAGACTTAGTTGGAAGGATGACATATTCGAGGTCGCCAAAAATGCTGCGAAATGCTTTAGTTTCCTTAATCGATGCAAGAAATATTTCACACCCCCTGTTTCGGCTTCAATCTATTGGCCGTATATTCGCCCTAAACTTGAGTACAATGCTCTGGTCTAGTGCTCCTAAGACCACCCTGACTAGAGAGAATCCAAAAACGAGCGATAAAACTTATAGGAGACAACGATATCGCGGGTTCAATAGACTCGCTCGAACATCGACGCACCGTGTCCTCCTTGTCCGTGTTGTATCGCTATTTTTACAAACGATGCTCGAACGCTAGCCAATTGCATTCCTCCTCTCCTTGAATTCACCCGCAATAAATGTCTCGCCAGGAGTGCACATGAGTTTAAGCTTAAGCCTGCTTTCGGACACACAGTGAAATTTAGAGATTCGTTTTTTAGCCGCACCACACGAACATGGAATGCTCATCCCAGCTCAATATTTCCCATCGGCTACAATCTGCTGATATTTAAGACCAATGTGCACAGCTACTTACTCTCGACTTTGGCACGACTGGAAGTTGATCATTAACTTTCTGAAGTGTGAAACTATCCTTTGCAGTACATGGCACCATGGAATACGCACATAAACTGGAGCAAGTTTGGCATTGTTGACCCACATGGACGACTATAAGATGCGAAAAGTGTAGTTTGGTGTCTTGGAATTTGGTTGGATCAATATCTGTATTTTGAGTAATTTATTGATATTGCTCTGACGAAAGTTAAGAGGCTTTTTCTGCGGTGGTAAAGGGGCTATCTTACGGCTCCCACCTTAATACCAAAGTGAATGTAATCCACTACATGCCCCTAATCCGACCAATTTTGGCGTGCAGTTGTCCACCTTGGTTCAGCGTGAGTTCTTCCTAGATGAAGTTCTTCAAGAGGCAGTGTCTTCCGACTCGTCTCCAATTGTATAGCGCACCCGAGTCTGAGTACAAGAACGATGAGAGAGTGCGCCTTTAAGGCTTTATTTGTTCGAGGCGTTCCTCTATATCGACACAATTGGCCTAATGCAGGATCTACACTGATCTCCTCTAATATTCCATGTTGTACGCCGTACAGTGGACAGTGGACAGTGGACTCCAATATGAACAAATTTCTGGTGCAATAGAGTGATCATTGCTCGAGACATGAAGGAGGCAATTTTACAAGTGGTTTTAATAAAATCAGTGCGTCGTCGCTTTTGTATATGGCGATTAGAGTACCCGTATACAATTAGGGGTATTAATAAACCCTTGAGCACGCGCAAATTATAAAAAAAATTATGAGTCTGAGTAACAGTGGCTCACTCACTCTATTCGTTAAATCATAAACTAGTGAATTAGTCAACCCATAAGACCGAGCCAATAATGACATCTAGTATCCACTCCAGCATTCCTTAACCCAAAAATGTTGTGAGAAGAAATGAAAACTCATCTTCGGGCCATTTACCGCCCGATCAAAGGGCAAAGTTCCCATTTTCTTCGTCAGGCCACATTAAGCACGAATCCAGTCTCTTCTGCCAATTTGTCTGTTGATGGAGCGAGTTGCCTGCCAAATCGAACAGCAAAACTCCAAGCGATCACCCTGTGCACACGTGTATATTTTTACGACTTAACGCCACTTCCGCTTTAATTACCCTCGTGCTTGTGCTCATTTTAGAATCCCCCCAGTGTCAGTGGTGATTCAAGGAATTTTATTGCAAAATACATCCGCTCTCTTATGGCCACATAGATCCAGAATGTCGTTTCACCTTAACGACTTTGCATTCGCAACGGCTACGCCGCCGACCTTGCTGTGGTCCTCTTAAGCACTACCGCCCGAGAATCAACCCATCATCCAGCAGTCAGATTCGTGCTCACGTAGAAAGCGTGGGAAAGCCACACATGTTGCTGAGATCAAATTTGACAGTCCAATCGGAACCCAATGGCCATGGGTGCGGTGTGTGCTCCGCAAGGACCTCACACTCCACCATAATTAAATGAATAATAACCCAGGACCAACCAACCGACCGACCACAGACACACAGCGAATTTCGTGTCGCACATAACCATAAAATCTAGGTCAGTGAACTTAATGTCCCACTATATGACATCGATAACAATTACTCTCCACACCATAAGGACCCCAATGAATTGTAAACTCGCATTCATTCGCAGCCTACACTGAAAAAAATCTGAAAGCAAAAAAAAAAACCAAAACTCGAGCAGAAAAAATATTGTGAATCCGATTCCGTATAACAATTTGTCTTTGCGCCCCTCCAGCTGCAGATGCTGTGCGTTATTCATACCCCATTTACTTTTCAGTTAAATTAACATAGTAACGCGCCGTGCGAACGGTTCTCGTCCCTGCGACAGGCGGGTACACCTTCTAACCGAACACGCCCACACTTCCGTTCTGGCTTGTTCTTCTTCAGGCTTTTTCTTTTTTTGCTCATTTAATTTAAAAGAGGCTCACAGCGGGAGATGGAGTGTGCGATGTGGTGGGGGCCTATCCTGGTGATCCTGAAGAGGAGAGAGGTCATTATTAACGCACTATGGCCACGAATGGCAGGCATCTCTTTACGGTGGCAGTTTTTTGATCATTAACGGTAATGCTCTCAAGTCACACGCACCCATTTATAATGTTAAAATTAATTTTCCGTAGGCGTAATCTCTGACATGGTGGAATTTCATTAAGGATTCCTTCCCATCTTATCTTATCATAAGGCTTCACCCACTTCCGTGTCCCCATTCACACCAGCGACGGCTCCGTCTCCACCGACTCCTCCTTGACAGCGTGCTCGTCGTCATCGTCGTCGTTGTCGTCGCTGAGCGAGGGCGAATAATGCGCGCACCTCCTGTGACAGGATACGTCTAATTTATGGATTCTTTCCTTTGCCGTTCTGTGTCTTGTGTCTTGAACGTGCCCATTCTTCTTGCTCAGCGCTTTTCTATCACGGGCCGGCGACAGGAGCCATCCCCGAAAAATGCCCCCGTCGCCTCGTCTAGGGATAATAGAATTTTCGCGCAGCGTCTTTGATTTCAGTCAAAAAGCAACGCAAACAAGGCACCCTCCCGGCTGCTGCTCCTGTACGCTGCACTCGGCACGCTGGGGGTATGCCAATGCTGACGTTCGGTTCGGAAGCTTCGATTGTACACCAGCGAGAGTATCGCCAGAAAATTTATTCAGGACGAGAACAAAGTGCTCACCAGAGTGGCAGGGTAAGCCGGTGGCAGGGTAAGCCAGTGTCACAAAAGAGCCTCATAATTAAAGAGTTTCAAAGTTTTGCGAAACTTTAATGTAAACACATGAGACAATGGAACAACTGAAACGGGTGCGCGTTAAGACGGATTATCCCGGGTCGACAATTACTTAATTAAAGCTGTCACTGGGAGACACAACAAAGGTGGAGAGCGCGAGACAGAGGTACAGCGTGCGACAGAAGGTGCCGAGAGATCACCGCGAGAGTGAGAGAGAGCGGGCGGCCCCGTCTGTGGCTTCCGGCTCACTCAAAGGCGGAGCTACACAAAAGGCGGATTAATGTGAAGACTTTAATTAAGGCGTGAATCGACCGCTGTCAGTGGGTGGATTACCGGGATGGCGACCGAATGGATATTCAAATTGCTTGAGACCGGCGCCGGTGAAGATGGCATTGATGCCATTGTGCGCTTTGTGCTGTTCACGCCACGTTGATGTGGGTTTTGGTTTGGGGCACGGCCACGTTTTGAACTTTCGATTTGCCAGTGATCCGGAAATGGTTCATATTCCCCAATGGCACTGGGTGCGGGTGGGGGTGTCGAGCGAGGGAATCAATCTCTTGTCGGGGGAAATTTGAGGTTTATCTGCTTCTAAGCCACAGGAATTTCCTTCATCGCAGGCTAGGTCGGCTGGTCTTGGGCACCGCAAATACTTTGTCAACCAATGAAAGGGGTTTGTGTAGAAAGTGCGTTCCATTGTTTTCCCTCGAGTGGCTGCGGCCGACAGTTAAATTTCCCAGGACTGATGAGACTGGTATCGTTGTGGTATACAAACGTGAGCATTTACTCGAGATTTGAAGCCACTTCCTCATCTAAGGACGCTACAGTGAGAGGTGGACATGGGCATCACATGCCTCCCCAGTCAGATGTGTTCGACTTCGCGCTCCAAGTTGGCTAAATGTGCCACGATTTGTATGGACCACCTTGTGAACGTCCTCTGTTGTGTTGTCGCACATGCTTAGAGCCGAATACTTGAGGCAATTATTTTTTTACACAATAGTACAAAAAGAATAAACTATTCTTTTACAACACAAGGCGTAAGATATACCATTGCTTAAAGTTATACAGTGAAGTGACAAGCTAATCCAATTAATTTTATGTTGAGTCCAACAATATTTTTGTACATCCTAATGACAGCCTTCACTCGTTTTTCACGCCTTCTTACCCACTCGCCATCGTTGTGCAAGAGTCTCCCATCGTTTCTTCCTGCAGTCCTTCATTTCTCTCTCCTTCCTAGTATTCTTGAGGAGTACTGTGATACTGTGGACATATGCAGAGCAATTGATACGAGTTAAGCTACCTTCCTAGTGGTTTTCTCGAAGACTGATTGCCTTAACCCATCAATTCCACGTCATAATCTGTCTTCGCAATCTTCTCATACAGTACTGCATCCCTCACTGCATTCGTTTTTTGATGGTGTACCGCAAGTGTCTATTATCGGCCCGCTATTATTTACAGTGATCTTCCTGATTGCCCAACGAGGCTTATTCTTGAACTTATGAATCTGAAGAGATGATTTTTTCTCTCGTAGACTAGAGACCTACCGTTTTTATGCCGACTCCGAACGGCCAAGTTTGAGAAGCTTTTTCAAGGCAAAAGTACGCCTTGAGCATTGTTTTTGACTCAAAAGAGTTAGGGCCTTGAAACTTATTACTGTCGCACAGACCAGGGATTGAACCTAGATGTAGGGGTTCAAGTCGCTGAAGTCGACGCCCATACCAACAACTCCGCGAGTCACACTGCTGCCTGACAAAAAGTTCCCTCAATTCGGATGATGATAGATCCAGACGACAATAGACCCGAGTTTCTCCTGACGACTCCACTTATATATCAAGTCGGCACCTCATGCAGATTCTAACACTCGGCAATATCTCGTTGATGACGGATGGTAGGCTGCTTCCAGTGATCGAAACCAAGCTGGCTCACGTCTGCAATGGCTTGGTTTATGAACAGGACGTAAACACCCCCTGCAAGCGACTACTTGTTCCCAGATCATAGCGTGATAACGAGATATGAGGTCGCCGATGAACTTGAGACTAGGACCAGAGGATGTACTCTTAGGAAACGAACCTGCACTGGGACTATCTTGACTAGAGCTTCCGTTGATGGTAAGGCGTCTCGGAATCCCAAACGGAGGTGTCATGACGCTGCAGGATGTAGACCAAACAAGTTCATGCTTGCCAACGTCTCTTGACGAAAAGACTGCAGACGACTTATCGGGCAACTACACCTTCATCTCTCCTTCACTCCACTTCACAGCAGCGCCTGCTTCCTAGAAGAACCATGAAATTTCAGCAAAATAAGTCCATGGCCTAAAGCGCTGTAGGGGGCTTTAACTCTTGCTTCTGTAAGACGGACACCTTTTCTTGCAACTGCCACAGTGTCCCTATTAGGGCTACCAATGACTTGCGCACATCATTTTGCATGTTCTGGTGTGTGTTCTGTGAGGCTGCACATGATAGCTGACTTTGTTACTGTAGCTATTTACTTACCGTCGACCACCCGACGGCTCCTTTTCTGCGGAAGCAGCAGTTCTCTGCGTTCTATTGACAGAAACGAACCGCAGGACTTTCCTCCTCCGCCACAATGCACTCCTCTGCGAATTCATTCATTATTTGAATTGAGTTCATCATTGCATGGGTGGCGTCAACGGGGGCATATACGTGCTTACCTATTTATCAGGCCAACGAACCTTGGAGGGTCTGAGCTTGAGCAATAGCTGGCTTCCATTGCGGGCGGTTGTCGGCAACCTGCTTTCAGTTATCATGGCCAGGCTGTCTTACATCCGCCATGATTTGGTCTCTATACCGGAGGTTCGGTCTTCCTCACCTTCTCGAACCGGAAGGCTCAGATTCGAAGACCCTCTTAGCTGGAGCATTGGTGTCCATGGGCTAGCCAGCCTAGTCGGCGGTTTCTTGCCTTCCCGACTACATCCACAGCCTTCTACAGCTGGTAGAGTTCGCTGTTGTGTCTTCACCTCCTTTTACTTTCCTCGAAGACGGTACCATATATCCGACGTGGAATTTTTCTTACGAAGGCACCAAGAATCAGCTCTGCAGTCTTGCTAAGTGTCCAGACTTCCATATAGCAGGACTGTCAAAATAAGAGTCTTGTAGAGCATAATTTGGGCCTTCGAGTCAGGCGCTTTGACCCCAGTTGTTTCGAAAGTCCGAAGTAATATCGGTTGCCAAGAGAAAGTGGTGGTGGTGTAGGTGGTGTGGGACGGCTACTGTGGCTAGCACGCGATTTAATTATAGGGACCTAGTGACACCTTGATTAAGCAACAGTCTGAGGGAGTGTTGTTATAGCTTCAATATGTTCGATGTTCAGTTGGAACAGACTGCTGGAATATTATCCGATAGTGTCTTTCAGAAACTGTCTGTAATTTTAAGGCGCCCGCACTAACGGTCGTTGGAAAATTTTTGAATAATGTCACATGTAATGCAACTGGAGGCAAACATGCAGCGTTGCAACGAACTATGGTTCACAAAATCAGGATCAAAGGCAAAAAGACGGGGAGCTGAAATGTCTTGTGAAGTACCTCCAGTCACAATTTGATGAGAATTTGGAGACGGAAATGGAGACTTGTTAACAAAGGTGCAGCAGATCCTGAGAATTTTAAGTAGTAACTCTGGCTGTCTGCTAAACTGTGATGAGGTGCCAAATACCGTCAGGCTGAGTGTTGTTAAACTCATGTGGTCAAAAATAGGTGAGAATTCCGTCCAACAAGAGGAGACGCGGTAGATCAGGCATTATCCAGACTGAAGTATATTGAGTTGGGGTTCTGGCGACGACCTACTTGAGGGTATGCACTTGTGATGGGCGCATTCGAATGATATCTCGAGTGATAATCGATTATTACAACATCTCGAGAACATATCGATTCTCAATCAATCACTCGAATGACTACTAAGCACTCGAATGACTACTAATCTCTCGAGTGACTACTAATGTCTCGACTGACTACTAACCACTAGCATGGCTTCTAACTACTAACACAAGCGAACTCGATTAATGTATCAACAGCGCGAGAACGAGTAACAAAAAATTCTTGTCGAGAGCTACTGATCAGGAACATGAGGAGAATGAAAGTGATTTGCGACAAGTTGTTTTTAAACGATTCGGTGAGATGGAAACAAATTAAACAGCTTCGAAAGCAACACTTCTGGACCCACTGTTGTTGTTGATGTTTTTATTAATGCACCGAGTAGTGTGGAAATACTTGAGTTCTTTTCCCTTGCGGTTTTCTTTCATTCTGATGTTCATTCTACGTTCCTGATGAGTATTTATCGACGAGAACTATGTGTTACTTGTTCTTGCGCTGAAGTAAGATAATTATCGAGTTATTTGTGTTAGTAGCTTGTAATTAGTTACAAGTACAACCACTCGAGTGGTTAGTAGTCCTTCGAGTGATCATTCGATTATTAAAATATCTCGATTACTAGAGTCTCGATTCTTAAAATCATTCAATTATGCTCATCACTAGTATGCACCAGATCACCTGCAAGTTACGGTTAGAGAAGATGAGTGGACATCCAGAAAAGTCCCATTCAATGGCTTGATGGGCACTCACTGACTCTGAGTAAAGTCGGGGTGTAGACCACCTTGCCTGGTCTCAATAATCCTGTCCACTTGATAAGGTTGTGCAGGACAACGGTGGAGAATTGACACAGTTCCTGCAAGGACGGGAAAAGATTTCACGGATATTCTAGTGTGACTGATTTCTTCAGCATCGTCTGGGATCCTCTCCCTTAACAGTCCCTTTGACTCCAAGCAAACGCAGATGACTTTGCATTTACTCCAATAGCTCCCAGCCAGACCCAAGGACCCGCGTCATCTTCTAAATACAGCCACCCCACCTCCACCTCCACTGACAGACAGTCCATCACCTCCTAAGACCCTTCAACGCCCGCTCATGCCATGGCCCAACACCTCTCGCGCGTCAGGTACTCCATTCTCAAAGAATCCATAAAGGTAGGGGAAAACACATAAAAAAAACGTAAAAACGTCCCCCAAATTACCGAGGTAATCAGCATCGCATAAAATTCGAAATTCCCTCTGCCAGCAACGTCACTAATTAGACGACTGAATGAGAACGGCACGCGCAAAGGAATGCAGTGATAGCGCTCGCAAGGCATGAGCCATCATCGGCCATCCATCCGTCGACTTCCTTCAATGGGTCCTTTGAATGAGTTCCTTTTAATTTATGCCTTCCCTCCCTCCTCCCTCCACCCCTGCAGCCACCGGAGGACTATAAAATTCCAAACCACCACCGTGCACCCGCCACCAGCACCACGGTCGGTGTTCATTTGCGCCTTTTACTTTCGAATGACACTTTTATCTAATTATTAGTACTTGCCGCTGCCTCTTGCAAAGGACAAAGGACGAAGGCAGCAGCAGGCAAACGGCAAGAGCGGCAATCCCTCAAGTTGTTCTATTTAATAAGACTCGACGAGCGCCAGGTTCGCGTGGCTCCCTTCTGCGAGTCGCGAGTGCCTTCACTGAGCAGGAGCAGGAATGTTTGCAGAATAAACTCCCAAAGTTACAATCAAAGGTAAGTAATGGCGTGCCATGTTCCAGTTGTGGTGAGGGGTTGCTTCCAAAGACACAGACTCCGGGTAACTGTCAATTGTGTGCGTGTGTGTCGCACTTCGACAGCACACACACACACCCCTCGGCGCAGAGGGTGGCTTCAGAATATTGTCATTGTCAAACAAGGGGTAGCAATCGCAGCCATTGTTAGAATGAATCTGAAGGACGTCGACCACCCGACGGCTCCTTTTCTGCGGGAGCAGCGGTTTTCTCTGCGTTCTATTGACAGAAACGAACCGCAGGACTTTCCTCCTCCGCCACAATGCACCCCTCTGCGGATTCATTCATTATTTGAATTGAGTTCATCATTGCATGGGTGGCGTGGACGGGGGCGTATACGTGCTTTTTCTGCCCCCAGTTCCGTCCCCTCATGTGGATATCTGTAACCTCGTTTCGGCTCCGTGCTGGAAAAAAATGTGTTACTAATGTCGTTCGCATACAAATACGCGCACAGGAGGAGTGGGATGAACATGAACACGGGCGGATATCGGCGGCGGTGCGCGTGGGTGTGTTGCCCCGCCGAATGATTGTGATAAATGATGTTTGCTACTTTGCTTTAAGCAGTGCTGCACATCAAATGTTTGCCATTATAATGACACAGTGACTTGCGCCTTTGTTCTGCGAGAGTGCGTCGAGCCGCGCCGAGCCGCGCCACGCCGGAGGTGATCTGTGTTGCTGTGTTTTTTGGGGATTCCAGGGAAAACCGCCCAGCTACGTTTGATCGAATGCCTGGGCGCGCGAAGCGTGCTGCCGTGTGCTTTGGCGTGGTATAGGCTTGGAGTCGATATCGGGTACAGGCAGGCAGTAAGGGACATTCCGAGAAACACTGGCGGATAGGCCCTGAGGTACCAGCTCACATGACTCGCATTTGCGTATACTCACTCCCGTCGGCAGGGACCGGGTGGACAGCCACATAATGCCGAAATTACTTTGAAAGAGTCTCAATTCAGGGTCTCTTCCTCTCCCAAGGAAATCCAGTGTGAAACACGATAAGGAGGGACTTTTGAATATCTTTTTGAATTGAAACAGGACGTGTCGGGCGCACAGAAAAAGGGATAAGTCGGATGGATGGATTTCATGGGAAAAATTTAATTTCAGAGAATTATAATGAAATAAAATGAAATTGTATCCGAGCGAGGAAAGCCGATATGTGAAGACCTGAATGAGGGTGGGGACTTTCAAAAGAGCTTTCAGGCTGTAATTCTTCGTGTTCTTCATGTGTTCCAGGGGTAGCTTACAATTACCTTCAGTTACTTCAGAAATTTTGAAAAGACGAAAGAGAGAGAGATTGATGGAATTTTCTCAGAAACACGAGCATGAGATGAACACGACGGATGATAGAAACCACACATCAGGTTTTCATGTCAGTTTGTATGTATGAAGGTGGGGTAGTAAGGGGATTACAGCATCATGGTCTGCTGCAATTTGAAGTTCATTAGACGTTGTAGCCACAAATGTTTCACCTAAATGTACTTCGTCCGTGATTGTGTGCTCTGATTGCAAAGAGTGGTTGTTAAAAGGTTTTTTGAAATTTGTTGAATTTTTTTAACAGAATCTGGCTGTAAATGTACTCAATGAATTCCAAACATCGTGTACAGGGTGGTCCAAATACTAATTTCTTTTTAAAAATGCAATGAAATGGACAACATTATTTTCATATAAAGGGTGATTTTTTAGCTATTACCTTTTTGGCAACACTGGTGTAAGCAGCTGACTCACGTTTCGTGTTTTGTTTCACTGTCAAACATCTTCAGTTTGGTCTATAATTTAACCATGAATCGTCTTACAAACGAACAAGGCTTGCAAATTGAAGTTAATCGCGCGCTTTTTGATGTTCGTTGTGTTCAGCGACGAAGCTCATTTTTGGCTCAATGGGTACGTAAAAAAGCAGAATTGTCGATTTTGGAGTGAATATCAGCCAGAAGCATTGCAAGAGCTACCAATGCATCCAGAAAAAGTCACAGTTAGGTGCGGTCTATGGGCTGGTGGCATCATTGGACCGTACTTCTTCAAAGATGATGCGAATCGTAACGTAACTGTGAATGGTGAGCGCTACGGTGAGATGATATCCAACTTTTTGCCCAAAATGCAAGAGCTTGACTTGCACGACATGTGGTTTCAACAACACGGTGCCACATGCCATGACTGATTGAGAGGCGAGTTCGGTAAACATTTC
This sequence comes from Eristalis arbustorum, assembly GCA_916610145.1. NCBI lineage: Eukaryota > Metazoa > Arthropoda > Insecta > Diptera > Syrphidae > Eristalis > Eristalis arbustorum. The sequence goes on from OU744317.1 coordinate 32,089,585, forward strand.
ATTTCACGTTCGGGACCGGTCAATCGGCCGCCTAGATCGTGCGATTTAACGCCTTTAGACTATTTTTTGTGGAGCTATGTTAAAGCTCATGTCTATACAGACAAGCCCGCTTCAATTGACGCATTGGAAGACAACATTGAACATTTATTCGTGAGATACCTGCCGAAATGTTGGAAAGAGTATGCCAAGCTTGGCCTAAGCGGATGGACTATTTGGGGCGCAGTCAAGGTCAACATTTGCATGAAATAATCTTCAAACATTAAATATGGACCGTACTATCGATTCAAATGAGGATTTCATGCATTTTTCTGAATTTTATGTGTTTTTTTGCTTGAAAAACGTTCCTATAGCTTTTATAAATTACCCTTTACATTGCCGTTAACTATGAAATATAGCATCGTTTAAAAATGTCAAAGAAGGTCAAAGGAAAGCTCCGCAGCGTCCAGTATGCATCGCCAAGACGGATGATAACCCTACTATCAAGGAACTGTTTGCGCAAATGACTGATTACGGCATGGGCTGTGTGACATAGCGCGCTATCCTCCAGGTACTTGACGTCATGGTAATTCATGCTAACATGGCTCTGTTACGCCCACCGTTGACCGAAATGTTTTTCTCAGCCTTGTTTTCGAATAAAAATTGTGCAATAATACAACCACCTGATCAGCCAGCTCTTCTGATTGCGAATTCATGTGTGTTGTAGCAATTTCTTTCCTTTCGGCTTTGTCACCCAGCCGTCGTTATTTTAGCCTCTTCTCCGTCTGTCGAAAGAGTTTGCTGCACAAGGTATTTCACTTTTCACTCATTGCAATTAGAGATGGGTCAACTCGAGTTGACAAAGAGTCAGCCCGAGTTACTTCCAAGCCGAGCTGAACCGAGTTGAATTTATGTCAAACTGAGTTGTTGAAACTAAAATGAAACGCTCAAGTGAATATGCAACATCAAATCTGTGAACCATGCCACACAACTCGGTTGACTCGATTTATTGGCTCGTTGTGGCCATCTCTCATTTCTTACTCGGTCTGATGTGAACACGCTTTGGTTGATTAAGACAAAGAGACCGAGTTGCACCGACTTCTGTTTCTGAAGGGACGCGTGTGGACGGAGCCACGTGTGATGTGCCACGTTGTCTACCAGTCTACCTGCTCTTCTCTCGACTAAGCGGAAACTGGTTGAGAAACCTGCCAAATTTTCCTCTCGCGCAAGGAATAGGTAGTTATTTTTTTCCACGCAGACCTTAAATGATTTTTAAGACTAGAGCAGGTTTTTTTTCAAACACGATATGCAACTTGTGTAAATATGTATGTAAACTTATTCAGAAATAAATGTCTGGAGAACAGATGCTTTAGCGTCAACTCGAGTTGAAAACCGGGTCAACTCGAGTTACTTCCAAAAAGTGTTGAACCAAGTTGAATGTATGTCAAACCGAGTTGAAGCATCTAAAACGAAACGAATAAATGGACATCACATCTACGAACCAGTCGACACTGTTTAAACATAAAATTCGGTTAACTCGGCTTATCGACTCTCTAAATTGAACTTCATAACAACAAGTCTTAAACTTAAACTAATTGAAAACTTTGAAACTCGGTGTGATGTCAACACACAATACGCTGTGGTTCCTTAAGACAAAGAGACGGAGTTCTACTGCCTCACATCCAACAGTGACACTATAGAGTCAAAAGGGGTTCAGTTTTTTTAATCTTGATTCTGGGAGTCGATTTTGAAACTCCTGAATTTAGAATAGGTCTGCTCCAGTACAGTACTGCTCCAGACTGTAATCTTCTAAGAAGTGGGGGCAAAAACGTCTCAGAGAGAAACAAAATAGCGGAACGCAAGCTTGTTGCGTTCTCTATGATGTTAGACGCCATATGTCAGTTACAGCAAGCACTTAAAAATTAAAAGAATAAGATTTTATTGGAACTTCATTTGGTTCTTATTCGTACTAAATACTAATTCAAAAATAAAAAAAAACTTAAACTAATTGAAAACTTTTGAGGAATCGCTAAAACTCGAGATTCTTACCCATCATTGATTTGACAGAGAATTTAAAATGGCTGGGCTTCGGAAATTGCTTACTCTTTGGAGAGAGCGCTTGACATAAAACCCTTTTACAATTTAGATCATCACTATTACAAAACTCTTTGTTGTCTTTCAGACGGACCAAAGTAATATTATAAAGTGTGCATTTTCAGTACAGTACAGTTTGAGATTTTTGTATAATCTCAAACTATACTGTACTGGTTCAGCTGCCGTTCGGATGTTCGTATCTTTCAACAATCCTGCTGGAACCCACTGATGTTGTTGTGGTGGCCTTACATTATTTTATAATAGCTTCGTGTAGGTGCAAGAACCCTGTTTGTTTGTAACTATGTAAAATTGTGTTTTATTTTTTCGACTCACTCTATGCTTACATCGCGTCTTGTTATTGTTTCGATGTCGGACTCACGCTTAAATTCCCTTGTTTACATGTCCTTCTATCTCATTTATCTGCGGCAGGATGGTGTTTGCCTGTCCACCCAACGACGACGACAGTTTTCATTTTAAGGCGATAACTAGCGGCAAGAAGAACTCAAGTAAAACACTTTTTGATTTCGCCCATCCACCGGACGGCCTGTTCACAAGGCCCCATAAAACGCTGCCTACCCTCAACTGTCCATTTCCATTCCCCATCCTTACAATCGCTGGTAGAATTCGCTATAAGACGTTCCGGTGTACTGCCAAAAGGGTTCACAGTCATTCCTCGCAGCTCGTGCAACTTGAAGAAGATGAATGGATTTAAGATGACTTTTGCCGAATATCTGACACATTCCCCATCCGCCGAACGGAACCCAAATCGCCCGGCACAGCTGGCTGCCAAGGCGGTCCATGGTATGAGCGTTAATTAAAAAATCGACTCTGAATCGAAACGCGCCCCATCTGGTCAGTTGTGCTCACGCCCACACCCCAAGGCGACATTAAAGTATCACTTAAAATCCCCGATACTTGCCAAACATCACTCACCACGCAGACACCTTCGATTTACGATCCAATTTCCGCCGCCCATCTGTTCGAAAACCGCACAATCTTCGAGTGTTTAGCACTTAACCGCGTTGCGATACACATAAAATTGCATCATCCGCGTCCGCTTAGCGGTGCCAGCCACCGAACGGGGAATCCAGCCATCCATCCGTCCATTAACACACAACTTAACCGTGTTACCCCCGTCTTTAGTCTCTCCATAAAAACAAATCCAAGAAGTAACTCTTTAACGACCGTTTTACCGTTTTACAGCCATTCCCAGGCAAAAGCTAAAATCCTTTCAACATCCAATAAAGGAATTTTTTATTAAAGCAAAAAAAAAGAGAACACGCACACACCAGCAGCACTCATAAAAAGCATACTTTCCACGGGACTCTAAACGAAAAACTACGCGTAGGAGAGGAGAAGACGAGTCAGAGGCCTGTCCTTAGCCAGAGCCAGGCACCGGCACGGAAAAATCAGGAAGAATGTTCGCGTCTTGTGAAATTGAAAAGAGGGGACGACGATCCGCCGCGCTGTCGTCGTCAGCGCCGCGTCAACACCGTCGCACCAGGACGAAGAAACAAGAAATACCAACGAAAGTTGGCAGGCCTTAAGTGAATCAACAAACTAAAGCGATATCCTTTTTAGTCGCGATAAAAAAAAAAAAAGAAAACAAAAAATAAAGCAAAAAAGTAAATAAAGCATCCTCGCTCGTTAATTTTGCCCACCGACACCAACTCCGGCCCGCCCACGTTGCATAATTCAATTTCTTCATAAGCCAACTGCAGGCGACGAAGGGCGAAAAGGTTGAACATTTTCCAGCGCTCGCTCGGCGCGCCGGGAACAACAGCCACCCAGCAACAAAGACGGAGCCGGACGCTTGGGCAGGCATCCAACACCAGCTCCAAGGGTGGGGGTTCCTTTTCGTCCCTTTTTGTTGGCTTTTCCCAAAGTCACCGTCGTCGTCGTCCGCGGCCATGGAATCCTTAAATTCATCTCTCTATGGAAATGAAATTTATGACCTACGCGAATAATTCTCCCGTTTCTTTTTGCCGCTTCTGTGCGGGTGCCGGCTTCTGGCGAATAAATTTCCACATTTCACAGTCCTGGACATGACTCAGACAGCGAAATACTTAGCGGCCCGTTTTTTGTGGGACTCTCTCCGTCCCTTTGAGCATTATCCTGATTAGTCTCCTTTGGGCCGGAAAATGATGCATGCCTCCGCGGAGTAGCTGCCCACCCGGCACCCACACCCGCACACCTTGAGTACTTCTGTCTAATTGTCTTAGTGGTCGCCGACGAAGGCACTCCAGCCGCGGTGAATTTTAAACATTTCGTACAATTATTCTTCACTGGTCCGGGCGCCGCAGGACAGCCGTGCGGCTTAGTTCAGGTGCGCCGCCAGGATGCACAGCGTTTCGAGACTCTTCTCAGTTGTTGCCGGCGTAATGAAATAATTACTCCCTAGCCTCAAAGGAAAGATGATGTCCTTTCATCTGGCGTTACCCTCTCCCACTCTGACTCTGGTCTTCTGAAACATATCCAAGAAGTTGAAAGATGAGAAAGAACAACGGCCAGCATTCCTTTCACCGCCCTTTTTTTTCCCGGAAAATAGTTCATGTTCATTCGGCGGTCCTGTTTCGTCCTTTTTTGTCTGTTTTTTTTTCCTGGCCGCTCTCTGTTTGGTAATTACTTTGTGAAAACTTTTTACTCAATCCAGCATAGCTTGGCGTGTGTATCCGGAAGCCAACACAGGAATCGGAGCAAATGTGAATGCGAAAGTTTTCGGTGTGTTCCTTAATGGCATTTGGAGAATATTTCTGGCAGCGCTTGAGAATGACACTAGGCCCGGGGCGGCGGTTATGCGTACCGCGGGCGCTGTAAGGTTAACTTCGGCCCAACATCAAGTGAATACCGAATGAGGCCCAGGATAAGATCAGAGATTTTGGTTAAGTGGAGGTTCTCTGGTAGCTGCTGAGGTGACATATGAGATGTGTGGGAAACTATGACTTTTTGATGAGCAGCTCTTCAGTTCCGGTGCTCATGTGAAATTAATAAATGTGTTGGCTACTTTGACACAATGTGCTCGAGTGCTTTTGGCATGATTGCGGTTCAACCGCACAGCGTTCAGACATCTACGTGCGGTGTTTGTCGATAGACATTGCTTGTGGTGTTCCCCGTGTGACGTGTGGGCTGTTGTATTCTGCTGCAGGCTGTTTGAAGTTCAGAGAGGAATGTGTGAATGTTTGGTTAGGTGAAAAGGTTAGTCAGTTTTATGTTCTAATGGTTCTACTGGTAGCAAAAACACACTTTTTTGCCAGTCAATCGATTCAGGGAGAAAAAAAACTGAACCTGAAGAATGGCTCTAATATGATTATAGTTAAAAGGGGAAGCCTTCCTAATTCGGGCACTCCAAACCGAACCAGTGTTGTTAAAAAAGACTCGCTTGCGAGTGTCTTTCTACTCAGTAACTACGTCTTGTACAGCTCGAAGATCTAGCAAATGTTGTCTACACGCAGACCACGGATCAGGCATCTCGGAACAGAAGACCTCTTTGGACCAGCTGTATAGTCTTAATTACCGACGATTTGACTTTTGTATAAGGCTGGCACTATGAACGAATGTTATTAATTTAATGTGTGCACGTCCAAGAGCAACAAGGCAATTCCAGAACAGTGCTTGATGTTAAATTTGCACCGGATTTTTGTTTGAGAAGCTTGTGTCTGCCTCGTCTACTCCGAGTATGCTTAATATCTAAGGTCCGCCTACTAAGCAGTTGAAGTGAGTGGTAATATCTTCTTAAACTTCGTCACATGTAGTCGATAGTAGGTAAACTACACTATGTCGACTAAGAGTTCACGTGAATACCGTGTCGGTTAATTCCAAACTCTCGACGCATTGACGAGACGATATGTCGACAGTAGTTCCAGTAATTAAAACAATAACAAGGCCAAGAGTGTGAAATGAGTACATAACTCATACCCAAATTCATAATACGCCTTATTAGTCTGGCGTTCAGATATTAAATAAATTTTTTATTTCTTTAATATTCTGGTGTGGAATGGATATGATATGACATATACATCCATTCAATAACAGCTTTTTTAAACGTTCTTAACATTGACAATCCAATAGACGAAATTGACGACAAAAACGACGCTCCGTGAACGTGAAAAATTACTTTCAACACTAGTTGTTGCCTTAAAATTTAGGCCACCTCAGACAGTTACTCTTCAGTGCACATACCAGGGTTCGAATTACAGAGGTTTTCGAATTAGGGAGGTTTAAGTTCAAATATTCGAAAATCAATCAAAATGCTGCCAAGAAATCTAACGTCGCACGGCTACAATATCAGGAGTCTCTCTTCACCTCTCACAGAGTCCCATTCCGCCGACATCAAGTGCTGAAGACCAGTGGCAATACTGCCAAGAAGCCATCAGAAAAGCTGCAACTGACGTGCTATGTTTCACTTTGCCATCAAAAAGAAACCCTTGGTTAGATGAAAAATGTCAGCGAGCACATGCATCCAAACAGAAAGCATACAAAGCGGCTCTGCAAAGAAAGACGAGAGCTGCTCATGAGCTCTACGAGCCAAGATGAAGCGAAGAGCACCGGTTTCTCAAAAAGAAAAATAAAGAGCACGAGAAGCGCGCGATCGAGGAGATTGAGGGATGTTACTGCAGGAACGATATTCGGAAACTCTACCAACAGCTACAAAGAACATGTCAAGTTCACAAAAACCGAACGGAAGCCTGCAAGGACAAGCATGGGACCTAGTAGAATTACAGTCCGTCCTGGGAAAGACCACTTCTGCAGACTCTATAACGGCGAGGCCGACCAAATTACCGCTGTCACGCAGAATAACTCATCCAATATAGGCGATGATGGACAAGAATTCCGCCCTCCCGACCTGAGTGAACTGGCTGCCGTTGCCAAATTGAAGTCCAACAAGGCTGCTGGTGCCGATGGACTGCCTGCCGAGCTCTTCAAAGCAGCTGGTGATGATTTGGTAAGGTGCATACACCAACTCATCTGTAAATTCTGGTCGAAAGAAAGTATACCCGACGGACGGAATCTCAGCATCGTTGGCCCGATCCTATAGAAAGCAGACCCTCTAAACTGTGCCAATTATAGAGGGATATGTCTCCTGAATATATCCTATGAGATCTTTTCTGCCGTTCTGTATAAACGCCTGAAACCCTACGTTAACAGCCTGATTGGCCAATATCAGTACGGGTTCAGGCCAGTGAAATTCACTATTGACCAAATATTCACACTACTGCAGACTTTGGCAAAGACCCAATAGTTTCAAGCTGATACCCACCACCTATTCATCGACTTTAAGGCCGCGTATGACAGTACTTATGGTGGTGTGGTGGTGGCCCGTGGCGTTGTGGGTATGTGCGTCGACCCCAACCTCGACGTCGTAGGTTCGATTCTAGCTCTGAGCGACAAAAATAATTTTCACGGCTCTTTCGAGTCACTGAAAATGCTCAAAGAGTATTCCCTGCCTAGAAAAGCTTCTCAAACTTGGCCGTTCGGAGTCGGCATAAAACTGTAGGTCCCTTCCACTCGTGAGAGAACAATAGCACGCACAACACGAGTGGTTGCTGAGAACCTAGGCCCTGGCCTCCTACGGGCTGTAGCGCCAGCAATATTATATTATATATATTATATGACAGTATTTATGAAGACGATTTATACAGCGCCTTGTCTAGTTTTGGCATCCTGGCAAAACTCATCCGCTTTTGCAGAATGACGATGGAGAACGCCCGATGCTCCGTCAAGGTCAATAAAGATTGTACCGAGACATTTGATGTTAGAAAAGATTCAGACACGGCTACGCACTGTCATGCGACTTTTTTAATACTATTCTCGAGAAGACCTTGCGGAACTCAAATGTCAACACCAGAGGTACGATCTTACACAAATCTGTGCAACTGCTCGCATATGCCGATGACATTTACATCATCGGAAGAACACAACGAACTGTCAGTGGGTCGTTTGTGAGCATCGAGAAGGAAGCGCCCAAAGTGGGGCTTGCGGATAATGAGGGCACGACGAAGCATATGCTGTCTTCAAAAAAGGTCCACCAACACCGACGTCTTGGACTAAACGTCACTAGACGTCATAGACAGCTATAACTGCGAGATAGTGAAAGACTTTGTCTATCTAGGCTCCGAAGTTAATACAAACAACGACACTACTGCGGAGATAAAACAGAGGATCACGTTGGCCAACCGCTGGATTTTTGCACTCCGAAAGTCACTGAGGAATAAAGCCATCTCTCGAAGGACCACGATATCTCTTTATAAGACCTTGATAGTCCCAGTCCTGCTGTATGGCGCCAAGGCATGGACACTAACTAAAGCGGAAGAGGATATTCTTGGGCGCTTCGAGAGAAAAGTCTTCCGAATTATCTTCGGTTCCGTATGTACGGATGGTGTTTGGAGGAGGAGACTGAACGACGAGCTGTGCAACGACATCGACCTGGTCAAGCGAGTTCGAATCTCTCGTCTCAGATAAGGGATAAAAATTGATTGTGCATTATTGTCATCATCGAATTCTAACCTCTCTAATGGACTTAGTTTTATAAGTGATAGTTTCGATTTGTTTGTAGTTACGGCGGAACTGTTTCCTTGTCCTCATCTTCATCATGATCCCAGTTTTCTCCCTCAGATGGTCATAAGATTCGACGTTTCCTACAGTCTTGTCGCCACTCCTGCTCTTCGACCTTCCCCTTGACAGTATATGTACCCATTAGAGCATTTAAGTTGTTGTGCACTTCCGGGAGGTTCAGTAGCGTGCTGCCCGTGATTCCTTAAACTTGGTTAATGGCGCCTTTCTTCACAATGATTGACTTTATAGATTGGGACCTGTGATCCATGCTGACTGAAATTTAGAAGAGATAGAGTTCAGGGCTCTGTGTTCAGGTCTAGCAGTATGTACATAAACAGAGGACTCGTCTGACGTCTAAGTTCAAGATATAGCAAAGTTCTGTACTTCGTGCTTCGCTGCGTGACTGAGACAACGATTGAATGCAGTATCCCTTTTCGCGAGTGGATATCTCAAATTCTCTTCAATTACGCATCACTTTCGGCCACTCTGTCATCTCCAAATACAACCGCCAGTAGCTATTCCACTTTCGCAGAGGCTCCTGAGAAGAGGCCAATGAAACAGTTTCTCCACTTCAACCTGCGCTTCCGCAATTTTAACTTCCAATCTGAATGGAAAATCATTTCAAGATTAATTAAATTCACCGGAACCGAGCAGAAGAAGGAAGCGAAAGAAAGCCCCATTGATACAAGGCAAGTAGCGAAAAATCCATTAAATTCAAAAACTGACGAAAAAAAAATCCGACGACATTAACACGAGCCACGGTGGATGTGCCACCGCCACCATTTCCGCGGAACAAAAGTGAAGACTGCTCTCGGTGTCTCTTTGGCATTCCCTCCACGAGTGATATAATACATTTTAAGTGCAAATCAATACGCCTCTTGCTTCAGAAGCTTAATTACTCAAAGGCATGGAGCGGGCGACAGGACAAAACAAAGAAAGAAGCGAAACCACTCAGAAATTCGGTTTGAGGAGGGGGCACGGCACGTCGTTGCGTGCTCAAAGTCTCATTAGTTGAGGGAAATCATTCTGCTCCAATTGGGCCATCGGGCAAACACCAGGAGACAGCAAACAACGGCCGGACCTGGCGCGGCTCAAAATCGAACTGATGCACCGCCAGTCGCCAATTACCGACGGCCGGCTCCAGTGCCTCACGCTGGTTGCGTTTTAATTACATAATTTTAATGGCCAGCGAAGTCTGTTTGAAGCGGCGGGGATCTCGAGCTCTTCCAAATTAGAATTGAAACACAAAAGCCGCAGCCACTGTGCAAATGTTTGGCGACATCGCAGATCCTAATTGAAATTCGCCTAAGCCCCGAATTGAAAGGCCATTACGGCGGCCCCGCAGCAGCCGCTGATATAGCCCACCGCCGCTCCGCGCCGTGGCACAAATGTGGCGGCAGCCCACATGAATAATAATGCGCGGCCATCGTCAGAAACGTCAGTGCGCCGTGTGATGCGTGCGTGGTCTGCCCGGCAACCGCGTAGATGTCCTGGCGCGGCACCAAAGAACAAAGTCCAAAGACCGCCTGGGTGTGGACGAGAACACAGCCGTACACAAACTCGTGCCACACGCAGGCCAGTGGCGTCCTTGAGTACATGCTGATGTGAAGGAGGCGAGCGGCAATTGACACAGCAACGCATATGCATATGCCAGCGATCCCACGAGCACATGGGCATGCGATAGTTAATTCATACGGACGACCTACATAATCAAGATGTCATTACCAAGTGGCCGATCAGAGGAGAGATTTCCATTCCACAGCCATGCGGCGGCTGGGGGCGGCACTGGCCAGGGCCGACATTGTAATCTGCTGTCCAGCAGTTCGCATATGCTCCTCTGGGCATCGTCGGCTGCAGAGGCCGGGCACCGAGTAGTGCGTGGGATCTGGCAAATGAGGTTAATCAGATATTAAGGGTTACTTTCATCTCGTCCGGGGTGCCCATTGTTAAGGCTTGCTCGAGCGTAGCGGGCGAGATACGGGACGTATGCGTGCTGTTTTTCTGGGGCTGTTAATTTCCATTCGATTGGAAGCAGACTTTTGGAGTATTTTGTGCGTTCAACAGCCGGATCATCGCAGCCAGGGTCCGGGGCTGTGTGCTGAGCTGTGGATTTTTCGGTAATTATACAAGGCAAACGGAATGAAAAACGGTCCGTGGGGTGGGGTCGGTACTTGTTCGCACGAGTGTCGGCGGAGGTCTTTGTATTGCTCGAGTGGTGTTGCTTCGAGTGCGAATCTGTCCAACTGAGTGAGGCACGAGCGGCATTGTGACGAACTGAAGAGCTCCTTACTGCGGATGAAATGGAATTCTCGGTACGCTGAGGGTTTTCGTTTCGGCAAAAAAATTCTTCTAATGTCTTTGTTGTCAATCTTGTGGTGGCGGAATGATGATGTGGTTGGGGACCACAAGGGAAATTGAATTTAATTAGCAAATTGTGCTTTAAATTCTCAACTTGGTAACGATTTAAATGGGTCATGGAATAGAGAGCGAATGGTCTTGACCATGATATCGGAAAACAATGTAGCTGCATGTTGATAGAGACACAGCCTTCTGTCTTGCAGGAGAACAATATTGTATAGGTGCCAACAACAGTAGAGCGTTGATCTGTCCAACTATCAGGTTTAGAAACCCGGACACACTAGCCTAATCCACAGTGAACGACATTGCCTCTCAAATTATAACAAATTGTCTGATAGATGTCAAACAAGACATCTGAGTGGTTTTCCAACCATAACTAATGTCGATCTTGGCTTGGTCTCCAATAACAAGCTGTACATCATGCCTTCGAGATGAAAGAAACAAAACTGCTGCTTTATCCACTAAGTGTGAATGAAGGCTATGACATGTCAAATGGACGATTTTACGTAAGTTACAAGGCTTTAAAAGTCCAACTCGCAACAGCTCACTTGAGCACAGAAACCTTAGGAATTGCAAAAGGGTCGAGTTTTCGCTGAGTGTGCCTTCGAAGAGCAGATACATGGTTGCTATTGAAAGCGGATGAAGAAGCGCTTTCAGAGAAACGATCTGCTTTCCATCTTTGATCCTGTTTGCGTTGATGGCGTCTGGAGCAGAAGTTTCAACCACAAGCTTTCTGGGCTGTACAGCGGCATGCACCTAGTTCAGTGTCTTCGGTTCCAACCCTGAAGATGGCTAGGTCATGCGGAGTGGATGGTCACCACAGCTCCGGCCCGACGAGTCTTCGATTCTGACCCATTGGGACAACGCAAGAGAGGACGTCTTCGAACCAGATGGCGCACACAAGTGGAGAAGGACCAACAACCTCAGTTGAGGCCCAGGTCCGTCCGGGACTGTAGTGCCAAACGAAGAAGAAGAAATGTGCCTTCGAGTGAGGATCCTCATTTCAGATCCTGACCGTTAACGACCAAGGTTGTACCTTCAAGTCATCAAAATCTAGATGACCACTTGGTCTCTATGCCACGCTCTCGGTCTCATTCTGAATCTGTTCACAAAAGCAAGTAGGCTGCATAGAGTTATCCGTGTTCTCAACCAAAAGAAAATTTAAGAACGACTGTAAGAAAAAATCTTGAATGTAGTTTTTTACTTAATTGTACAAGGATAGCTCAACAAATATAGCCACTGGGGATCATAAGCCAAAAATTTAACACAAAAACATGTCGCATTTAAGCCACGTAGAGAGATCTGCCGTAATAGGCACTGGCAGTTGTTCTCATCCAACATTTGCAAGTGTTCATGTAGGAAAAGATAAGAATTTATTGACTTTATAGTTATTTTTCTCAAATAAACCGAAGCACCAATCCTTGACAATGGTAGTTCTTGGGTGGGTGGTGCCATTCACTACGCAACGATGGAGGCGGTCCTCAAAATTGCAGCCATCATGACATTTCTCCTTGTGGAAAGATCGACAGATCTATTTTTATTCGGCAGCTTGCCATGTCATCACTCCTACCGTTTGACCACCGCGAAGACTTCTACAACGTCGATTGCTGCTGTCTAATGCCATCACTCGCATCTTCTGTACGCGTCTTGACAAAATCCGGCTGCTTTGAAACGGCTGCACCACGCATCGTGTATAATAAGCGTGAAGTGACACATCTGACGAAATTTTCCTCGGGGTAGCAGCAGTTGCTGAAATAGACCAATCGATGATGCGTTTCTATTGAAAATTCCTAGTCTTCTCTATGATTTGTCGAGATTGAAATATGCAGCCTGTAATCCATTTAGAGGTTCGGCCGCAGAACTAGTACATGCCGTGGGTGCAAGACTACTTAAGACAATTCGACTGTACACTAGACAGGGTCTTACCCCCACCGATCATGAACTGTATCAATAAGCCGCACTTCATCACCGCAAGGATGCTACAACTTTAATGCAACCACAGTCCGCGGTTGATTCTCCTATTATACAGACCTCTGATTTGGTCAGCATTCCCTGCGGACCCTCTTTTTATTTCACATGCCACAAACTACCAGTTTCCAGTCCATTGACATAGCACAGAGCCCTCCCCGGCACACCAAAGAATCCCAATAAAACTTCCTCGCCGAGCTATAGCCAGCTCCACCGGCCAGATCATAAAAACAGCCTATTTGCCTTGAGTGTCTGCAATGAATACGAAAGCGTAGAACCTATAACGTTCAGAAAAACTTAAATATTCCACCAATCCCTCCCCGCTTTCGCATCCGTTTCAACCGATAGCCCACCGCTCACAAAGGACTAATCCGCCGCACAAGGAACAGCCGGCGGAATGGGAAAACTGCTTCCACAACAAAAAAAAAAACGAAAGAATATCCAAATTCCACTCTACCCAGCCCGGGCGGCTGCCGAGGAAGCAGAAACCGATAAAAAAGGAGCCATCCGAAAGGGACAACGCAAGTGAAAACTTTCTCTTCCGCCCCGCCCCATAATGGAGTAAGTTTGCTCAGAATTTCCAAATTATTGCAATTTATTGCGAAGGTAAAAAGACAAACAATTCCGGCTGTCCAACGGTTATACGTCCCTGGGGTCGCATTCCCTCGCAAAATGTATTGTAGGTAAATACGGACAGCAGCACACACACACACTTGCCGGCCGGCTCCGCCATCATCAACAGACCGAGGATTTATTGCCGTCAAAAATAATAACAAAAAGCCATCGGAAAAAATACAACCTGCCCGGCACGACAAGTGTAGAGGCCGACTGTCCTTCGTCCCAACGCGGTGCTGTCTTTGATGCGCATTCACACATGCCCACCTGGTCCATTTGTTGTCTTTTATTGCCCTCCGCCGGGCCGCGCCTCGCCGCGCCGCTCCGTGGACGAGCACTTATTAACGGCAAACAAAGGATGTGTACTCGATCCTGCAACGATCTGCAGATACTTCAATTACATCATAATTCATGGACTTTATTGAAATACACATTCGTCGTGGCCGAAGTGCCGAGGGGTTCCGCAATATTTCGACAAAGGACAAGGACTCCACGTGTGTACACACCCCCACCCCCACCCCCAGCCAACCGCCACTTAGCACTTGCAGGGGAGTCCACTTTGTTTGATTTGTAACCGAGAGTCGGCGGTTATTTATGTGTATCTGGAAATTTTATCAGATACTTTCCATTAGGTAATAATGTTTTACAGCCAATGTTGTCGTAAATATGTCGTCTGTCAATTATGGTACTATTGCCGAGTGGGCGGGTGGGGGATTGTGTATCGACCAGATACTCGTGTTTCAGCTCAGATCTAGATTTAGCGGTCTTCGAATGCCTATTTAATGACGAAGCGGCGGGGGGTTGTGTGGCCAGTAAATCACCAATTAATAGGCGTTGACTTTAGTGTGCAGCCACTTGGGGGAATGTGGTTGAATGGCCGCAGATTGAGTGTTGATTCAAAATCCTTCGTCAGGTGGGGAGGGCGAGATGATTAGTTTGAGCGCAGATCGCCTTCTTAACTCTGGTTGTTTCTGCTGAATATCTTGGGACGCAGATTGCCTGGTTAAGGCGAACTGCGGGTGGGATAAGGCTAACAACTTAAGGATGGCTTATGTCAGTCCTAGGTGTAGGATTGAACGTGAACTGAACTGAGGAGATTTTCGTTTTCACATTTAATATATATGGATGGTTTAGGTAAGCGTATTGAACGTCACTGTGAACTATTCAATCCACGAAGTAAGTGAACTATCAAAAACTAGGGACTTTAATTGAAGACGAACAGAATCCAGCTGAAGAAAGGAAAAGAGAACACAAATATTCATCAAGCGAATGTAAATGCATATAAGGACATTAGGCGTGTTTTTTTAAATGGTCAGTACTCAGCTCAGTAAGATCTTACACGGGAAGCAACAACAAAACAACTTACTGAGTTAAAACTACTTAGTAAAATTTCACTGTAATCACTGACTAGGACGCGTTGAAAAATCTCATTCATAGATGGAGCCAGAGGAAACTATTTGCCTATTAAAGGTTGGAATCACTCGATTATTGTTGATTTTGTTACTTGTACAAATTCATAAAATATTGAATCTTTACTACTTAAATCTTACTTTCTCTGTTTTTGAGAATTACATTTCACTTATTTTTGACATTAGAGTATTTTGACATCTAATGCAATAGACGTAAGCACACGTACCAACTTTCGGAAGAAAAATTCAACTTAGCAAAAAAGCGTTTTATTGAGAAGCATTACTAAGCTGAGTACTGATCAGTCAAGAAAACAGGTCTATTGTTATATTATGTTTGTATCTATAAATTTGTGTGCTCTCTGTTCTTTTCGTGGCCAGACCAACTATTGTGTCTGATCTGTCTTTGCGTATTTCGGGGCTGAAATAATTTTAATACACTAATGGTACTGGTAAGGCCATGGCCACCGGTGGCTATCTATCTCTCAACTTCGACTGTGGGAACGAAATTTCTATTGATTCAGAGCTTAGCGACAGATCGATGTAACCAAACTGTGGTAGTTTCGTAACCTCGGTTCGCAAAAAAAGCATGTTAACTGGAAAAACTGCAAAAACTTGTATCGAACAAAAAAATACAAGGACTAACCCCCGTAGCTATGAGATGGACTTCCGCTTCAGGAGTGGAAGTATTATTGGATCTGTGAAATTGTAACCCTACAATGAAATCACCATCACCAAAAAAACGGATAGTTGATGACAGAGCACTTAGGACGAAGTTTATGGACGAAGCTGAGGAATCCTACCGCAAGACTGAATTTAGTTTTGAGAGTTCATCTCTTAGCCACGGAGAGACTTTAGACTGACGACTTGGTTCAGGGACGATGCCATCCATAACGCATTGGCACACGGATGGGTCGACAACAGACAACACCACTGTCTTGACACAAGGAGCTCTAATGTCAGTGCAATTGTTACTCGACGGGATAGGATGAAAAACGCGGTAGTTCGCCGGAAACTCAATGTCGAGCAGATATTTCTCCGATCGGAACGAGCTTCGGTGGTTTAGACACGTAGTACGAATGTCCTCATCCATCACGTCTTCCGCGGGGTTGCACCACATCCAAAAACTCGCTTGGTTGCGCCTGAGCATAAATCCTGAGGAGTGAGAGTAGATGGTGAAGCATCGAGTGGCCTCCAGTGCATGCTTTACACCCGCGACCCATTTAGTGGGTCATGCGGGTCAGAAAATGGTGATGATGATAGCTTGATTGAAAATAAAGACTCTTTTAATAGGGGCTTCATTAGTTTGACAATTTAGAGTGGACATGCTGTTGAAGCTATGTCTTGCAAATTGGCTGTCAATTATTCATTCAGGTTTATTTGAACTAGACACCTAGATCGAAGTCCACAGTTACCCTAGCAGCGCACATAGCTCATGCCATCGATCGAATTCTGTCTGTTTTATGTGACAGAGTTATGGCAAATTACTTATTTCGGATTCGCGACACCTCTTCCAGCTTTATTGTGTACAGCTTCCGGTTACAACGTAACTCCAAACTGAGTTGGAATATCACCTCAAAGCTGCATATGGCAGTGGCAATGTTCTAGTAGTAGTAAGCTCGATTACTCACTGGTATTAATCTCCAACCCTATTCACAGAACCACGCAAGCTCGACAAGCCTATGTGGGGTAGAACTGCTAGGACAGCTGAAACGCAATAAAATGATGTTATTTTCAGTTAGTAAAAGTTTCGAAGGCCTTTCAAACGAATGGAAAATATTGATGTTGTCTTAGATAGAGATTGTTTTATTTGACTTGGTGGAACTAAATGACAGACCATTTAGCAATCTGAAACATTTCTGGGTGCCAGGCCACGAAAACTAGGAGACGGACGAAAAACCAAAGGTGCAAGGGAGAAGATATGCAGAAATTCCCTTCATAGGCATCGCTACGGGCACACAAGACCCACATTGTACAACGGACAGTTCAACAATTGGTCTGTCAAAGGACCAATACGGAGTGTCATGGCCACTGAAAAATACTGATTACCTGAATACTGGACCCTGGTTAGGACAAGAAATTAGGTTGGATCATACTCAAACTAGTACAACTGTGGATGTGGATGGACTACATCCACTATTATACTAGATCGGCCACATCGAGCGAATGGACAACAACGCTTTGAGAGCTTTGAGAGCCTCTCACTTCGTCTTCTTCTTGTGACGTAGATAATGCAATCTGTCATGAAGCAAAGCCGACAACAGGATGTGGACAGGAGACTAACGAGTGTCAAGTGCACAGTGTTTGGAGGATTCAAAGACGTTTGATTAACTTCTATCGAAGAAACTCACGACTTTTGATGTAACACACTACAGTGGGGGCACTGGACTTTAGCATCAACCAACAAGCCGCTCCGACTAGCCTCAGTCTATAGCTACGCATTCCAACCTGCTTGATATCCTTCTTCACTTGTGTGATTCACATTAGCCACTGACCTCTATTGTGTTGACCCTCAGACTCGGAGTCGAAGACACTTTCTCTACCTGACCACTTTAGGTCTTGGATCCGTAGGCAAGCGGTGTAAGAGTGTCCAATCAAAGATGTAAAATGTCTAAAAATAACAGTCGAGTCCTGGGCCAGAGAAAGCTAAACGCTGACAGACACTTCAATTCTCAGCTGAATTCAATAACCTCTGGGTATACGAGAAGTTCACATCTGCAGGAGCCAGGGATGCGGCATGGAAACCTTTAGAAATCATTTATTTCGCTTAAGCCAGGAACTGCTCAGCAAGCAGAACGCTAAGCTGATTCTTTAAGCTTTTAAAAGAGAAATTCTCTAAGGTTGTCGAATCGTAACTGCGGTGCCCATTCAATGAATAAATGAACTGTAACAAACTTAACGAGATCAAGGTCATGTGGTAAAGACGCTGGAACATACGTAGGAAGGGAATGACTGGGATAGAGACCATAGGACGTAGCGTAATTTGGTGACTAAGACGAAAAGCAGCCTGCCCCGTATTGGTGAGGCTGAAGTCCAGTCTCGGCTAAGACACAAACTTCCCTTGGTTCGCCCATAATAATTTCGCCCGCTTGAGCGCTTGACAAATTTGTCCTTACTTTCCATCTTAATCAACTCCAGCCAACTTTGCTTGACTCATGAATCTCTCCAACTGTGAGAGGCCAATGCGAGAGATGTACACTCATTCCCTCCCCACACCGCAGAAGGTCACCACTCAAAAAGAAAAGAGAACACCATTTATATCCATCAAATATCCTCGGAACTATTTGCCAAGAGTCCAAGGACACACTGTGCGGAGGTCCGCAGGGAAAGTTAAGTGAATCATAATTTGGATGCGTTGAAATACTTTGTCTCTCTATCTCGGTTGTTGCAAAAAGTTTACGAGTCACCAGCATCTTGGCGACAGACAAATGCACTCAAGGCAAAAATAATTTCACAAGTATTTCACTTCACTTCACTGGAGATTCCTATTTCAAAGGTCAACAATGGAGATCCACAGAATGCTGTCGTGTTATTAAATTCCAAATATGCTTGTGTTTTGCGATGAGTAAAAGCCATTGCCATGGTGACACGGTGGGTGGGGGATTAGGGGAGGAACACGGCGTTGCTAAGATTACAGGCAAAAATAACACACTTGGCAGCGGCGACCATATCAACACCCTGTGAATAATTATAGATGTGATGTGTTGAATGCACACGGATCAGTGCTTCTCTTGTTGCTCATTAATTTCGAAATGGTCAAGGAGAGGACAATGTGGCTGGCGCGTTTATCGGGACAGCCAAGCTTGAGGAGCATTCTGGGAAATATTAATTGCTGCCGTCAAGGTTACATAGACACCATGGAGCATGGATTCGAATGTCATGTAGTGCATAGAGGTAGGTTGCCAAGAGAGTACGAGGTTCGAAGTGGAGTACTACAAGGTTCCATAATGTCACCAGTACTATTTTCTTTGCGCTTCGTAGTTACTCTGTTCTCGAGGAACAGGAGGAAAGCCTACATCTACTCAGATGCTGTAGGTTAGGTTGGAGTAGCTGTCTGCCCATGCCAACTATATTCCTTAGCTCTGTCAAGTCGCTGAAATACTGGACCCCAAAATGGCGTGAGGAGAGACCAAGGCAGTTAAATAGAAGATGTACCATGGTATCCTCCTCCTCTTCATATCTGAAAACTTGGAGGCGCCTATACTGCTGGTACAATACTTACTTATCAGGTCGATGACCCATGAAGGGTCCGACCCACAATTGCTACCTTCCATCGGTGACAGTCCTAAGCACGCTGCTTCCAGTCATCAAGGCCAAGCTGTCTTACATCCGCGATGATTTGGTCTCTCTACCGGAGTTCGGTCTTCCTGTCCTTCTCGAACCAGGAGGCTCGACTACGAAGACTCTCTTAGCTGGAGCGGTTTTGTCCATTCGCTCGATGTGGCCGATCTAGTATAATAGTGGATGTAGTCCATCCACATCCCTGCACAGCTCGTAAAGTTCGCGGTTGTGTCTTCTCCTCCATTCGCCTTCCTCGCAGACTGGAATATAAATCCGACGTAGAGCTATTCTTTCGAAGGCACCACGAATCAGCTCTGCGGTTTAGTGTCTAGTTTTCGTCTCCATAAAGCTGGACTGGCGGAATAAGGGTTTTGTAGAGCATGAGAGAGCATGATTTCGAGTCAGGAGTTTGAAGCTCAGTTGTTTTGACAGACCGAAGAACCATCGGTTGCCAAGGGCGATTCTACGTCGGATCTCCACTGCGATGTCATTCGTGGAGTTTACGTTTGCCCCGAGGTAGACAAAACTCCTTTACTACTAGCTATCGATTGTAACGTTTTGGCCTAGGTGGTGTGCGGCGGATCGTCATCAGGTGGAGATAGTTTACATGAAGATAAACTGAAAAATGATTTGTGATACTAGCAGTTGACGCTAGATGGCAATAGAAACAGTGACCCAGTGTAGGACTCGCCGTAGGGACGGTCTAAAACGTAGTCTTGTGCAGTACATGTTCTTAAGAACTAAATGGCATGCAATGAACTGGCCACTCAAGAAAAAAATGTTTGAACTTTTCGAGTTCATCGGACCACCTCTTGTCATTTAAAAAAAACAAACTCTAAAGAAATCACCCGATCTCTCTCTCTCACTCTCTGAACGTGACTCAACAACTAGCAGGCTTCTTCTTCGTTCTGTGCCGCTAAAGTCCGGGGTGGGCCTGAGCCTCAACCAACAACTAGCAGACTTACAACTTAGCCTTATGCACAAGTTCCACGTTTCAATCGAATCCACCCCAAACCGCATCCGTATCGGCAGGGATTTTAGCATTAAGTACCCAAAGTTTGATTGACAAGTGCTCTTAAAGCGAATAGAGAAGTAACCGCCGGTAAATGAAGCACAATGGGAACTCTCTGAAGCCGCATCGCGCCCTGAACAGAAACAAGCACAAATTTAAGTATTCTTCCTTTCCAGATAACACACCTATAAACGAATGCCTAACGCGGCCATAAATGCCTCTCGGATTCAAAGTTTTATGAAGATACAAAACGATTCCGAAATTCGCAGCAATGTAGCTGCGGCGGCGGGGGGAGTTTATCTATTAACGAGTCTTTGGTGAAATTCAGCAAAAGAATTTATTGAAGGGAAATTATCGTGCTCGAGATATAAAAAGAGAACAAGAAAAAAACTCGAAGAGAATGCACGAGTGTCTGAAAGCGCTTATTGTTATGATTTTATACGTCTTGTGGCGTTAAAAACTTTGTGGATGTCATTTGATGGATGTATCTGCCTGAACGAGAAGCGAATTTTCATGATGGACCGGGCGAGGGAAGATTTATGCGCGCCTCGACTTTGTGAAAATTGGATTTGTGCCCAAGGCTGGATGCCTGAAGATGAAGTGTTTTCTGCGTGAGACTGCTGTAAAATCTCCTCGGATTAAATGGCGGAGTGTTTTTAAACCAATTTGAAGTGAGATCAGGTTGATGGGCTTAGACACGGCGGCAGTGTGTGCTGATGAGTCAGATCATGCACTGCTCTGAGGGGAGTTACGCACTTTTCATAAGAGTCAATTAAGGCGCTTAATTGAGTTTATTTTTTCACATTTGACTGGAAGTGGAAACAAAGCAACGATCCTGGCACCGATGGATGGGGCGAAATATAAAGAGTCTCTTTTACTGAAGGCTGCCTTGCATACAGTCATCAGGCTTTAACCAACGTGACGGTATTTTGTTCACATTTCGTTGCCAATCCATTATCTTAGCGACACGAGTAGCACGTCTTGCAAAAGATAAACCGATTGAGGGATCTTTCCAGGAATTTAAACGGGATGCCAACTCCATGTGTCGACACCACCGAACCTTAGACTACGCAGCAGTAGACACGGAAGAAACTACAAACCTATAAGCCAGTTCAGCTGTTGAGCTATGCGGATGACATCGAAATCGTTTTGACAAGCTGAGCTTAGGCGAAGTCATGTTAGCATCAGCCGTCTTCATTGTTCCTTCAAAAACACTAACTGGTTCTTGGTGATTGATTGCCAGAAGCAGATTGAACAATTCTGGCAGCTGACAGTCAATCACCCGCTCTAACAATGCTTGGATCCATCAACCATTAGTAAAATTTACCAACTGATTTGCAAAATAGAGTGAAGTTTCGAGTTCAGAATGTCGAACAATGCTACAAGTGATTGCTAATTTAAGCATTCTTCCACGACTGTCTAATTTACGCACGAGCTGAAGACGAGGTTGTTGTTAATTTGCATATTTAAGAACGCATAATTTGTTCACGTCTCTAAAGGAGAGATGGTCACCGTTGTGTAGGCGGTAACGTATGCACATCTCGCGAGTCTTGGAAAATTATTGACAAAGAAAAGCTTTATAAACTTGCTTCCTAAACTCCTGAAAGAACAATAGTAAGCACTAAGTGTTATGACGCCCCATTCATATTGGATTCTTCTTCTTTGATTGGCGCTACAGTCCGGGGTGGACCTGGGCCCCAACCAACATGCCTCTCCAGCCAGCACGATCTTTCGCCAGTTGCCTCCAGCTGCGCACACCAAATTTCTCTCCCCAGGCAAGCCAATTTACCGAGATAGTCTTCACCAGTAATTCTTGCGTCAAAAGAGAACTTCTGCAAATTGCGGCCGGATACTTGTAAGAAGTAATTAACGGTAGCACTTAGATTAAGGAGTTACTACTTGCGAACGAATGGTACTTGGACTAAGAAAACTGTAAGTGGTCCAGCAAATGAAAAAGTTAAGTGTCTTGTCTTGAAAGTTTTTCAAACTTGACACTGGCCTATCAACTGTTTTGAAGTGACGTCCTTAAATATTGTAAAAATGACTTTTAAAAGATTAACAACAGTAATCGGGATTTAAGAATTTGTTGAGGAGTTTATTATTTTCTTTGTTTGAAAGTCGCTATGAAGACTGGTCTTGTGCTTAGCCACGAGGTAATAGAGAACGAATATAATCTTGGTGATGCTCAGGCGCTGTGTAACTAACCTTGACCTTGGAACCCCAACTCAGATGGAGGATAAACGTAGACCAGCGTGTTAAAAGTTAGGAGAATGTATAGTTTGCTACGCTGCAGTAGAACCTTTTGGAGAAAGTACAGCCTCCTACCAAAGTCCAAGCAGTTTCCGATTATTACACATGGTTCACTTGTATGGTGCACGGCCTTAGGAAAAGACACAATATCACATTACTCTACAAGGTTCAACATTCTTTGACAATACACGCGTTCTACGATCGACAGCGTGAGACGGGTTGACGGTAAAACTACCCTTTACTACTGGACGCACCACACAAAAACACCCACCAGACACCTAGTGCCATCAGGCTCGGCATCGAAATCATTCTAGATTTCTTACAGAGAGACCTCGTAGCAACACTATCAGACTACACGGGCCTTAATACGCTTATCCTGTCAAAGCGATCAAATGTTCAAGGATTTTTGCTAGGCAATCTACCCCGTCTGAGGTCGGTGCGTGCTGCCTACAGACTATCCGATAACTTCAGCATGTTCGAAGCGCAACTATCTTCAATCGGCGACTCATGTGAAAATACATACAGCGCAATATTGCCAATGTTTCCTTAAGCCTTGATGTCCAGCAATCATCAAACCTGCCCAGTTTGCTTCGTATACCAAACTAGTAGAGGATTACCCGACGGAGTTAGCTTCATTAGAAGGGCAGCTCATAATTCCTCTTATCCGGGTTCGAGATCAGGAACTGAGAAAGGTTGATCTGGCTGTGCGAGCATCTTCCCTTCACCTCACCATCTCCCCTGCATCTGTCTTTTGCTAAAGCTTAAGCCAGCATGTCTCAGCCTGACCCAGAATAGTTTTCCATTGTCGATAGTTATGGCCCTTCTGCATTTTCTTGCCATCAAGCGACATATGACATGTCTACTCTCCTCGATCAATTGGTCAATTCCGAAGATTCAGTCTTTTTTGGTTACTTTTCAATCAGAAGGGCACGGGTCGTTTTGTTTTTCGATTTCGGCCCATGAGCTTAATGTAGCCAAGAGCTATCCTACGTTGGTTCTGAATCGTGCAGTTCACTTTTAACTCGAGGTAGACTGCATCAAAACCTTTAACCTCTTGACTGCATCAAAAGCTTGGCTGTGGATCATGATGTCCTGTTGGTGTGGTAATGACTGATTCGGTTGTTGTTATTTAAAATGTCAAAAAAAGAAAACCAACGCCAATTACTTTGTGCAGCCGTATCTCCATGCACAGGCTCTACTATCTGCTGTTTAATTTGTAAACTAAAACGAGTTACTCATAGGGGACAACAAGCGAAGATCCTTAAATTGATCAAACTGCAGAATTAAGCAAGTTAACCAACCATCCGTCTCAACAATCTGAAGTGAAACCGTTTTCGGTCTACACACGCCAATTTGTTCTCCAAGTTACACTAAGTACGAGTCCATACTCAGCTCAGCTGCCGATTTGTCTGTTGATGGCAAATCGAACAGCAAAACTCCCAGCTACCTCCAACTTGTGCACACTTGTATATTCTTACGACTTAACGCCACTTCCGCTTTAATTACCCCCGTGCTTGTGCTCATTTTAGAATCCCCCAGTGTTACTGGTGATTCAAGGAATTTTATTGCAAGACACATCCGCTCTCTTTTGGCCACATAGATCCAGAATGTCGTTCCACCTTAACGACTAAAGCTGTGGTCCACGACTGCTGGGTGGATGCTTCTACGAGAATCAATCCATCACCCAGTATTCAGATTCGTGCTTTCACTATGAAGCACAACCCAATGGACAGCCTGCAGTGTCAAGAAGGATTACCCTAAATTAAGTGCCAATGAGGATCTTTATTCCACTCTGGACCAATTTCGCGATCATTATCGCAGTTCTACGTACAGAGTCACGCGCCAGCAGCAAACAGACACTCAATTCAGTTCCTTATTGAATCCCAAATCGACTGTGTCCCAATCGAATTAACTCAACAGTGCCCTCAATCAAAATAAATCATCTCAAACTAACTGAGCCCACCTCCCCGCTGCACGGCAGCTGCTGGAACTAAAACAAACAACCAATTCCATTCCAAAGTTAAACAGCGGCAACACAAGTTCTGCCAGCACGCACCGATCACATCTCCATCCCTCACACACTCACGCCCTCTCCCCCTCTGGGCGGGCAGTTCATTATACATTTCCATCACTTTCACTGTTCGTTTTCAGCAAATAAGCCCGAAGAGGGCCGAGAAAAAAATATGCAATAACTCGCCTCCGCCCCCCACCCACCACATCCCCCGAAGCCAACAAATATTGACCAATTCTCGTTTGTCTCTTTACAGCTCCAACAACTGGTGCGTTGCCAAACCTCCCCCGGGCATGCGAAAGCATCCGTAATCCACAGCAGAGCTTATGGTAAGTGCCTCGCTCTCTCGGCTTAGTGTTACATCACTAAATGCCACCCGCACCCCGTCACAATTCATCACGAAACATATTTCCCTTCTTCAATCAACAGATACGAACCGGCCCGGAAAGGGAAAGAGAAGCGAAAACAAAAGAAAGACCGATTGGAACGTATTCCCCAAGTGGTGCGCCCGTTCTCCCGGATACGTCACGGTCACCTGGCTCCTCCGGCAGTGTAATCAATCAACAGCATCAACATAACAAGAGACGTGCCATGGTGATGCGTTCTAGAGGATCAGATTACCCTCAAACCAGCCGCAGTCACAGCCTCGTGCCACCAGTTCTAAGGCGCGTCCAATCCTTTTGATCCGGCGACACACAATGAGCCGGTCGTGAGGACGCCAACCGCCACATCCGGGCTACAAAATCATCGCGAACCGAAAGACTGCCGGAAATGGCAACCACCTCCGCGACACACGCAATTGGGGCGCAATAATCCAGACACACGCACACAGCCAGCCCAGCTCTGACGTCTTTGTCGCCCGCGATATGAGTGCCGCCGCGGTGTAATCCGGATCACTGTCAAAGGGAATCATTGAGTAGCGCGCCGAGAGGTCCTTCTCGTCTCATTTTTCCTCTGCTTGTCGCAAATTCAATTGAGAACAACGCCGAAAGTTAAGTGGTACACACATCACGTCGCCCTCCCGCGCAGAGGAGGGGCGAAGGTCAAAGGTTCACCCCAAAGAAAGCCGAGTCTCCAGTGAACGTCGACTGAAATTTCAGTCACTCCCGACGAGGGCGTGTTACTTCAAACACCGACGCGATGAATAATTCATGAGATCCGCCACAAAAAACTGAGCGCCTCACTCACTTTCGCATCCAATCGGCAAGAGCGACAACTGACACTTGAGAACCACCAGCTACCTCGACGCGCAGCACCTCCTCGCACCCGCATCAGCGCCACGATGACGGAAATGACACGAACCGCTGATGCGCGCATCCACTCGATAGCTCGCGACGCTTACCGCTCCAGCTGCAACTCCACGCCGGAAGTGTACGCGCCCGCCATGAACGGCAACTACCGGCACCCGCCGCTGCAGACCCTGAACGGCCACTCGAACAGCGCCAGCACCGGCAGCAGCAGCCTGACCGGTCGCGAGGTGTTCGAGGAGCGAGAGATGTACTACGTCTCGCCGACCAAGCGGAAAAGCAACCGCAGCGACAGCCGCATCGAGAACCTTCATCACTCGTCGGGGCGGCGCTCGTCGATGACCTGGAACCCGTTGAGCATAGTCAGTGCATCGGCACAGAAGAAGCGCCTCGACGAGGCGCGCTCCCCCACCACCGACAGCGGTGGCGGCGGCGGTATGGTATACCCACCGGCATACGGGTCGGCACGCCCCGAGACAACGATGGACAACTTCGAGAGCTCCAGCCACTATTCGGACTCCGCAATGCAGCTGTTGCGCTCGGGCAGCTGCAGCGGCAACGTCAGCGGCATCATTGGCAATAATAATCTCATTACAGCTGCGAGCAGCAGCAGCAGCAGCATTCACACGCTCCTTCCAGCGCCGACAACGACACGTACCACCAATAACGTGACCTTTTCGAATTGCACCGACGAGCGACCGTTTCACTCGAATCGCGGCTCGTTGCGTCGCAGCAAGGGACGCAGCAACCAGTCGCTGTGCAGCTGCGATGCGGGCGCCGATACGGAAATCAATCCGGATCCGGTTCGGCCATTATATCAGTACAGCTTAGATCGACGGAACAAAGGACACACGTACACGTGCGAGCAGAACGCACAGATACTCATGAGACTGGAACGTGAGCGCAATAGAAAGCTCTCCGCAAAGGATGCACCGAAGGATGCCGCATCTGTGGCCGCCACAAAGCCCGGAATGAATGCCTCGCTAGACACCCAGGTAAGGAAGACGACACACAATTCATTTGGTTTACACAAATTTTCCAGCACCCACCGTAGCACCAGCAGCGCCATCGATTTCCCCAGCAGACGTGTGAAGAACCCTTACGTTTGTGGCAGCCCGACAAATTGCCGGGGATTAGTCGCAATTTGTCTTCATTATGTGTTTCTCAATGCGGTCGTGTTTGCCTTTTTTTTCCGCATTCCTCGCTACTGTGCAAGGGTGCTCATCCCGTTGACTTGCCGCAAATAGGGCGCTAGACTTAGCCGTTTGACTCGAGCCACTCAACACCTCTTCGACGGGCCAGGGGAGCTCGTGGCACGGGCGCTGGGTTGGGGCAACGCTTCCGTGGCACCGGGGACAATCAATTTGAATTTGTTGTCTTTGGAGGGGGTGAGTGGCGCGATTAATAAAGCGGCTAATGGCGTCTGACGGTCTGCGCCAGTGGAGGCGCTCACAGGCGTCTTCCGCAATGGCAGTCAATTCGAGCGAACAAAAAAGTTTATTGGTGCCATTTCGGATATCGTCGTCGGAGTCCGGCTGTTATGTGTCCCGGCAGCTCAGCGCGTGTTCCGAGGCGCACGGGTGGATTAGGATTTGTCCAAATTAGGGCGCTTAGGTGAGTGTCACTTGGGGGGATACAAATTTGGCGCCCGGGCGTTGGGCAGTTGAACGTGTCCGAATTGGAGATGATTCATCTTTTAAATTGCTTGCTTGGAGGTACTCATGCAAATGAGTGGACTTGTGTCACTGCCTTTGATCATGAAGCTTCGGCATACCCTGAACCAAGTCGAACAGGGCGACCAGTTAAGAACGATGGGAAAGTGAGTTCAAATAAACTAGCAACGGTGTGATGCAGTAAATTGATTCCGGCTTTATTTTGAAGCTTGATTCATGCCATTAATAATGGACTGCCACTTCAGATCCCAGGTCTCTTCAGAGCTCTTTACGCGGTCGGCTTAATTTCTGATGACTTAGTCCAACAAGTGCTGAGTTATTTCAGCAATTGCGTTCCCAATATTGGTCACCACATCGTACAAAGTGGTTTCCATGTTAGCGGGGGCTAAGGAATTGACGTAGCAACAGAAAAATTAATCGAGTGGTGTCAAGTTTTATGAACGAAGCAGCCGACTGATGAATGCTCAAAGGGCGATGTGCCAGTGCGCCAATTTTTTTTCACAATTTGGCATGTAGCACTGTCTTGTTGGCTCTGGCCACAGAGGCTTCATCAACATCGCTTTCTACCGTGACGCCAATGGTGTTCCCTTGCTTATTTCAGACGAAGCTCAATGACGTCGGCAAAGAGTCAATGTGGATGCATTGGTCCAACACTTGTCTGCAATGTTGCTTGTTGACATATCAGCTAAGCCCACACTTTTGGCTTCACTGGCTTTTACAGCAGCTAGGTTTTACTCCGTCTGGTTGTCTCTGTGGTCATACAGCTAGCTAACAATTCTAGCTTCAGATTAAGACTAAACCCGTGATATCGACCGCCACGACATAATAGAGGTTGCGTATGCAAATTATTATAATTAAGCTCATACAGGCCGTGTATATGTTGTTTTGCGGCACATTCGTGCGCGGCGATTTTGTGAACCAACTCACTCGGCGGGTCGACTAAATCTAAGGTACAAAAATTTATTACTATTTAACTACACATTTAACAACAGCACTTCACATGATGTCCCGGCTGCATCCTCTCATTAGCGATAAGGTCATACAAATTGTTGTCCAGAAGCAGTTTTCTGTGATGGCAGCTTCCACTTCCCACTTATCAGCGCTACAAATTTGATCGAGCTTAATGTAGGTCCCTTTCACTCGTGAGACAACAATAGCACACACAACACGTGTGATTGCTGAGAAGCTAGGCCGTGCCCCTTAAGGTCCAGTACTAGAATTTTTTCTCTAAATTGCCTTTTAAATGGACATACAAATTCTGTTTCTGTTACTTCGGAAAACCACACACGAACGCGGTTTCTTCACCAAGCCGTCACATTCAGCGACTAAAGGTGGCGAAGGCTTTTACCTCGGGATAAAGCCACTTCTAGTCTAATTCTTTTCCAATGTTCAAACCATCAACTAAGCTTAATTTTCCAACCTGGCAGCAACCGACATTTACTGAAATTTGTTGATATTTTGGAGAACTACCACAAGATATATACTTCTGTGTTTTTGTAAAAGTTGGAATCTCACCATAAATCTTGGTAAATCAAAAATGATGATATTCAGAAATGCAGGAGGCCGCATCTCACATTTGGAAAAGTGGAAGTTGGACGGGGAAGAGATTGAAGTAGTATCCAGATACAAATACCTAGGTATCCTAATATCGTCCTCTTTAAATTTTAAACCACACTTTGAAGAAAAATTAGCTGTTGCTAAACGAGCTATCTCTTCTATTTGGGAACGTTGCTTCAAAAATAAATATGTATCACAAAGTGCAAAACAAACTTTATTCCACTCAACCGCAGCGTCGATAATGCTCTACGGAGCTCAGGTATGGGGTTACAAATCCTACGATGCCGTGGAAAAAATTCTTCGGTACTTTTTTAAGAAGATATTCCGGTTACCAAAAAATACCCCGAACTATATGCTACATCTTGAAACGGGAACTCCTCCTTTGTTATTGTTCACGCGGAAATACACTTCAACTATATCATAAAAATTCTAGAGATGAACGATTGCAGATTACCAAATGTAGTTTTAAGAAGTATAATAAGAACAAACGGATACCTTTGCGAAGAATGGAAGAAAACAGCTTCTGAATGCGCACTAAACCTGTCTATTCAGGAGAATGAGCATCCTCATCTCTTAAGAGAGAAATTTAACTCGATTTTAGAGAATTTTGGTAGACATTCATATGACCAATATGTCGAAGAAGCTGAATCATCACTGTTTAGAAATTATTACAGCAAACTAAACCATTTTCTAAATGAAAAAACATACTTTCTTGACAGTCACACAGTTGACAAAATAAGCACTATTTTCAAATTGAGAGGGGAACTCGTTCAGTTAAACTTTATACCTCATAGACCAGATTTACCAATACTCTGTGACCTATGCAATATGAAGAAGAGAGAAGACATTTTACACTTTCTTGGAGTTTGTCCGATTCTTAAAGAATTTCGAATTTCAATTTTCGGAAAACATAATTTAGACGAAGATGAAGTAATTAGCATATTAAATGGAGAAAAAGGATGGAAGGCTTTATATGACTACTCAGTAGCAGCACTTTGTTATAGAAAGCGTATCATAGATGGAGATTTTTAATGTAAAACTTATGTATATATTTTGTCAACCTAGTAGACGGCCATAGGCCAAACCATAAATGACTTAGGTTAATATTTAAATTGTAAAACATTTATTGAAAATAAAAGTCAACTAAACTAACTAACTAACTATATTTCTGTGATAGGGGTCCTACAACATCAGCCCTTACCTTTTCTGCTCCGAATAACTGCTACCTCACCCGTTTGGCAAATATCTACAGTGGTCGGCACTATTGTCTGTATCTTTCTACAGGCTTTAGCTACTATGAGTTTGGTTTGGCTACATCCTGGAGAGTCATGTCATCTGCTGTTATGCCCTCAGGACTCCTAACAATCGATGGGCGCCCTAACAAGGGCAGAAGGTTACTTCTTTACTCTGTAGAGTAGACTGTAATACAGACTCTGTATAACATTATGTGTTACCGAGAGTGAACTGTAGAGTGTAGAGGTATTGCTCCAACTAACTATATGGAAAAATGTAATACTATAATTTTGACATCTATCGGTTGTCAGTAGAGTAGAAACGCGTATCCCACATCTTCCGCCTTGATGCATAGAATCGAACAGAAAAAAAGCAATTTTAGTTCCCCCAAATGCTACTGTGCTTTTCGCCACTTCCCAGTCCACACACATCACCGAGGTAATTCACCTTACTTCACTTCACATCACTTCTTCTTCAGTTCAGTTTTTGTTCAATACCCGTTAATCGTAAAATTGACTAACTTTGAGCTAAAATACCTCGATCTTCCGACCCGTTCTGGTTTTGGCTATTGCCTGCCTCGCCTATATGTATATTGGCAGTAATAATGCGACTTTTCACAGCATCAGGTAATAGGCCGTGTGTGGCAATGACTTACGTATGCCGAACCTGGCCAAATTGAAAAAG